>JAMKCH010022913.1:0-20477 GCA_023653785.1 Ophioderma brevispina
TCCCTGTAAATTTAAGAAATTTCGGACAGAAAATGCGGTTTCAGTCCATAATGTTGTTTCATTCGATATTTAGTAAGGCTGACTCCGAGACGTCCCGATGAGGCGTCCTCATTTTTCAAACAAATCGTGTTTTTGCATGTCAGTATGCTTGTCTTATATTAACCTGTGTGACATAACTAAACTCAAATCGGAGTCCTTCATTAGAAATCACAGCTTTGTTATAAAATTCCGGATCCGAATTTTGTTATACACGGCAACCTATGGCACTGCCCATACTTGTTTGCACAAGAATGTTTACGACATGAAAACGGACCTATTCCGATCTTGAGAATTGGAATTAAGCATTTTAGATGACTATCCTTTAGTTCTAGATGATATTTTTAATTACTACACAAAATAAGTTATATTTCAGAAATCTCTGGAGTCAGCCTTTAAAGCTGAATCGACACCAGTTAATGAATGACGGGATATCCCAAACGTGTGGGTGTCTAATGTAGCTTGCGGCGTGTGCGCGTATCACCACAGGTGGGCGACGAAGTGTCAAAGCAACTGTCTGGTGATGGCTTTCGGGTGTCAGCGGCGCACACGATCGGTGACAATAAAAAATTATAACCTAACACTCACTAATTGTCAATATGAGTGGCTAGTGAAATATCGGGAAAATAGCCATTCCTAATATTGGGGGGAGGGGTCGAGGGAGGGAATATTTTTCTCTCGACCAGGGAAAACTTAGTACATGAGTCTATGACCTCCGGGTATTTTGAGGAAAATTTTGCAATCTCGAAGTTCAACCAGACCTTGTTACCAAGTTGGTTGGTCCCTTTGTTGATAGGATCGCGGTAGTTTATCTTCCCATAGAGTAAGACAGTACCAAGGTCTGTAACACAGACTATACGTGTCAGTACCAGATACACGTGTCGGTATCAGATATCAGTTTGCTCTTCGGGGGCGAACCGATCTATCATAAATCCGACTATGTTAAATCAAGGTCTGTACATGACCTTCTTTCTGCCCAAAGTGCTATTATTTTTTTCCAAAAGACAACCGTGTATTAAGTCTAACATTACAAAAGTTAGCGTTTCCTACTGATTCAAAAACCGACGTACGATACGATAATCGGGTGTTTTTTTCCAATGTAGGGCTACGTACGTCATTTTTTACCTAATGGGTCCCCCGAAGCAAAATAATAAAACCATCAATGCCGTGACGTCATCAAATCTTTATTTTTTTTTTTCGCAAAAACTTGCTGTTATTCCCATATAAAATTCCTTTTTAAAATTCAACATCTGATATTGTTCTTTAACAATAATTAATATTCACTTGTCCCCCGCATGAATGTGAAAGATGGGGGTCCATAAGTCTACAAACTGAAACATAGTCAGGGCGCGCTAAGACCCTTGAAACCGTGACGTGAATGACAACGATCGCCCGTGTTAGTTTTAGCAGGCTACCGCCACTTGCGCGCGGCTGCGGGTTATGCTTTTCCAGAAAATAAAGAAACAAAGCACTCTAAATATATGCGGAAAGGCGATGCACATGATATCCCAATTTAGTGGCGTATAAGCACATCTTGGGCAGGGACTGCACGCAAACTAACATAATGCGCAACGTCGTGTTGAAAGGCCTACATCATTACATCACTTTTTAACATACTATGCATTTTTTCATCTTTTAAAGCATTTTTTTTCCAGATCCATTCACGAAAGTAGTGGCCACCAAATTTTACTAAAGTAGCGCTTTGTCCTTTTATGGTTTCACACCACTAATACTGTCCCTATTCGTTTTCCTGTACAAAATGGCCGAGATGAAAACGTCATTTTCCTCCTCAATGGACCATCTCAGACAGACCTTAAAGCTAACATTCTGCTTGAGATCATCATATCTCCTACCCAATCAATCATGAATTAGGGATAGTTCAAATTCGATCTACTCGGACCGCGAAGACTAGCATGCACCGTGGACCCTGGGTTCACAAGGGACAGCACTTTTTCAGTCAGGTGTTCCTCCTGTAGAATACGGTAAAATTGGTTTGTCGGAAGATCAAAAACAACAAGAACATATCAATGCAACCTTTTTTTTTGATATTCCTACATATTGTATACTAATATTAATAGCAACCATGATTTGCAACCAGATTCTTGCCATATTCTCTCAGTTTCTTAGGTGTATACTTAGGGCTAGGTCCACCAAAAAAAAAAACAAAAAAAAACAAACAAACAAAAAAACACGCCTCATTTGCAGTGGGGCTGGACTACCTGTTTCTCATTATTTACTGGTGTGAATCCCTTTTGATATCGTAACACAGTTAAGAGTTTTTAATAATTGATAGAAACAAAGGGTGCGGAGTGTTGCCGCCACTGGGAGTTTGCACAGAGCTGCAGAGTCTGATAATTTGCTTTTGCTTAATATGAAACTCAGATGATTACAATTGTTAAAGTCACCCCATATGATACAACAATAATTTAGATACGTAATACAAGTGTCTATAGAGTGAGAACAAGGTATCGATAGGTAAGGTATGCTTTAACCTATACAAAATTCCAGTATATTTCGACAATATATTAGAACTATGTGTAGTTATGGTACGGAATTTGTACTTCATCATGAGGGTTTTCTGCCTATACGGACGCCGCTGCAGTTGAGTGGGTGTCAGTAGAGGGTTGTTACGATTGCATCATTACTAGGCTTTGATGTTGAGATTAGTATAACACCAGGGTTCCTAAAGGCTACCCAATACCTTTTGGACTTGGATGTTACTTACTTACATACTTACTGGTTTTTTGTTAGGGTTTTCATTGCCCAATCATTTGCCCCGTCAGTTTTGGGGTCATGGGTGGTTGTTATATGGCCTCCATTTTTTGATTTAAAAAATATTAATTAGAATTTACATTTATTTGGTGAGAAAAGATTCTCAACGGGAAAAGTACTTGTTTACTATAAAAAAAGAGAAAGGGGATTCCCTAGTGCGTGTTGAGAGATGCACCTGTTGTTGACAATAGACAGGTGATTGGAATTCCCCAAGATGTAAACTTAGAAACTCACTGACGTCAACTTGTTATGCATGAGTCAAAAACAGTGCAATTGTCTGGGGGAGGATTTCCCCACAAAGTTATAATATGGAAAGTGATTTGTGATTCAGTTGTTGATGTAATTATGTGAATTTAAGTGGTCAGCCGTGCAAGGTTATGTTTTAGGCATTGATTGATGTTGTAATGTTTATTTTTAAGACTTGGGAACTTTATGTGAAAAATTGTGGATATATGAAGAAGATGACTTGGCCAGATTGAGTTGTCAGAGTTGTAAACAGCTATACAGTATGGTTATTAGACGAGTTTATATACAATTATGGGAGATTTATGCTCCACACAATGCAGGATTTATTATATTTTCAATGCATGTGAGCAGGAGTCGCTGTAATTATCTACTGTCGTCTTTGAGCCGAAAGTGCTGGGAATCAAAAATAGGATTCCAAATTTTAGACAGATAGAAATCGTGGGTGATTATCTTGGACTGATATTACTGTGGATAGTAGTGTCGTCGAGGGATCGAGGGACTTATGTGTCCTTGTCGTCTTGAACTGTGGACAAAGTTAACTTCAGGACTGAGAAGATCTCATTGAATATAGTACATGAGGATCAGAAAGCGTGACTTTAGAATGAGGTCATTTTTGAAGTCTCGCTTGAGTCTGAGGACAATATCGTTGAGCTGCAACGTTTTCAACACAGGACACTATTAAACCCTAAGTAATCTGAACTAATTGTGTGCAATTATATAATGTATGTTGTTTTGGACCATACCAAAAACAAAATTCTTGAACCAATCAAATCATGAAAAATGTTATATTATATGAAATTTGATCACTTGTCCACAAGGCTCGTTTTTTGTGTTTGAAAGGTTTCTGACCTAGACGTATCCGAGACGTCAAACCAGTGTGACCCATTATCCAGGTGGCGCCACAACAAGTTCGAATCTCTTGATTTTCGAAGCAGGAGGTGGGATTGAGCTGCGAGTAGGAAGGCGATTATGGACAGTGGTTCTAACGGATGGAACTGCCCCTGGAACTACAGGCTGTTGTGATGAGGTAGAATGAAGGTAGGATAAAGGGAAGGAAAAGCAAGTACATGCGGGAAGGGATGTAAGGAGCATGCAAGGAGTGAAATGGAAGGTGAAGTTAGCAAAGCAAGATCTGAAGTTGCGCTACTACAAGCCATTGCCACCCAGGTTTTCAGACAGTGCGTGTTATCAAACAATAACCTATGTGCTGCTCGAACAAAGCTGATCAGAAGCTCAAGAGCAATGGCAAGAAAAAAATGCTCAACTTGTCGCTAAGAGCAAAGTAAAAAGCAGTAAGATACGTCAGAAAACAGAGAGTGAAGGACATAATTAACAAGAAACCAGGCAAGCAAGGGGAGATGGGCTGGACATGTTGCCCGATTCAGTGATAACAGGTGGACAAAAATAATTCTCGTTTGGCAACCAAGATCTGGCAAGAGGAAGCGCGGTAGACAGAAGAAGACGACATCAAAGACCCTAGGAAACAACTTGGACAAGACTGGACCCAGAACAAGTTGGAAGAGTCATGAGGAGGGATACGTCCGACGTTGGACGGAGACATCCTAGGCAAGGCAATTTACAATTAGACCCCATTCATCGCAGAAACGTTCAAGAACATTGATATGTTTTTGGAAATCAGATACACTATCAGCAATAAGCACAACATTATCAGCAAAAAATAAAGTTCTGATTTCTTTAGCAGGTTGAATTTGAATACCTCTACCACCATCATTTTCAAGCATATCAGAGAACACTGCAATTAAGATTGAGAAAAATGCTGGTCTCAACACACAACCTTGTCTCAGACATATCAACAATACAAAAATCAGTCATATTTGTTACCAACTTTGAAAGATGGTGTTAACTTGTTTTACATATCAGAAATCAGAAACACAGTTGTAAAAATTTTCACTTATGCCGACTTTGGATAAACATAAGAGCAATTTATCAATTGAACAGAATCGAAGGCACGAGCGAAGTCGACAAGTAAACAATAGCATTTACGAACTCTAGCGAGCTGTCTTTGCACAATTACATGAATTGTGAAAACATGATCAATAGTTGAATACCCTTCACGGAAGCCAGCTTGAGATTCAGGAAAAACACCTGTGTTTTCAATGAAGTTTTTCAAACGGTTATTCAGAACACTGGAAAAGATTTTGTTAGACGTTTCATATAGAAGTCCCAAGTATGCAAATACTGTATTGCCATTTATTCCGTCACACGCTACTGCACAACATCATAGAGTGCATGACGGAATCAATTGTAATACCTCATTTGCATACTTCGGACTTCTCTATGAAACGTTTACCAATATTTTACTGCAGACATTAATCAATGAAATACCACGATAGTTACTGACCTCATTGACATTCCCTTTCTTAAAAAAAAAAAAAACCGGTACAATAATAGACACTTTATATACCTCAAGTATCAGGGATATTACCAGTAGTAAAAGTGACATTGAAAATGTGAAATAAGTAAGGAAGTATTATATCAAGACTATGCTTGTATATTTTAGCACATAAACCATCATTACCAGAAGATTTATTACATTTCAATGTTTTGACAGCCACTTCTTCACCAGTAATAACATCATTTAACGCATCATTTGGATTGGCAAACATAACTTGAATAGTATTGCCATTGTCATTATTAGCATTCGCCTCAAGAGGGGTTGATGTAAAAAGAGATCTAAAATAGTACAGTCGAACCATTTATGAGGAGCAATGTCGTCATATTTAACCTCGTTAGGATTCCTCAGACTTTTCATAAGCCGCCAGAATGTTTTAGGATCTTTACAGTCAAATACCAACTTTTCTTTCAAATCATCCTGGAATTTACGCTTCTTGGTTCTACATACAGAGTGGTCCAAAAAGTTTACACTTTTTCGTCTGCAAATTTCAAAATAGTTTGAGGGTATTTATTAACTACAATATCTTGTTGAAACCTAGTAAAAACGGCATCGAAAACAAAGCTGAAATGACAAAAAGGCCGCCATATAGAGAAAAAAGGTCAAAACCACTTTGCACACACGTAAGTCTATGGCACTCTGTTGGGTTCACGAATTATCCAAGATTGATACACACATAAAACAACGCACCCCGTCATGTGACTTGGTAGTTAATTATAACCACAAAGGTAAGAAGTAAGGCATCTCAAATTATTTCAACTTTCTCTAATGAATTTTAAAATAAAACTGCTGCATTAGTTTTCTTTATGATCTTTTCCCAAACCATGCATTCAAACATTGAAAATGTACAAGTAGAGTCTTGCAGTCTTGACAAGAAAAACATGCAAGTCTCTTAAAATTCCCCCAATTCAGTTTCACGGTTGAGATATTCTCTCATTCATTTTCAAACGGTAAACACTTCAAACAAACTCAAAGGGTGGTCAGTAGTTTGTTAAGTGAGTAGACCTACAGTTCACGCAATAGTTTTGATTATGATTGTACCATAGACAAAGTGGGGTATGTGCAAAGTGGTCTTTCAGAAAGTTTAATGTTTGTATTGGTCTTGTAGCGAGGTGACAGTTTTTCTCGCATTTTCAACAAAATTCATTTTGAGTGTGTTTTAAGCTGTTGTCAACACGGTCAAGCTTAAGCTTCTCATTTGTTTCAACTAAATCTTCTTTTGTTTCTTCCATTTCGTTTTCTATATCAGTGATTCTTCTATCTAATGATGCCCACTTTTGTCAAGATTGTCCAAACAATCAAGAATGTGGTGAAGATCGTATAATTCTTTAATTACAGCAGTAAGGGAAACTTCAGGATTTGGCCCAGGATTACTGTCAATGTCATTTGCCATTTTCAAATCGCGAGGCACATACGGAGAGTTCAAATTTCCAATCGTCCAAAAGACATCATCAGATGAGAGACTTAAACATCAAAAGTTATCACATAAAAAAGTATAATCCCTCATTGGTGATACAAACGGATCAGTGGATTTTCAACAGTTCATACCCATAAAATCGGCATAGCACTCCAGCGACCAATCTGTACAATAGGCCGTTGACAGAACTGTGTACAACAATAATGTGTACATACCTATACGGCCGACAAGTTTATCGATAATGTTTGGGCGGATTGCATAATTCATCGTAGTCTTAGTATAGCTGCAGACATGAGGAGATTTTGGGGATGAAAACAGCCAATTCTGGTCCTTCACAGTTCCCATACTGCTCCGTTGCACAATCATTGAATTTTAGATACGCAAAAGTTGTATAAAAGCACATTTCTCAAAGCGGCAAATTCAAAACAACATGTCGGGACCTGAGGTGTTTCTAGCCTTGCGCAAACGGTTTTTTCCTATTTCTGTAAATCAAAGCTCCATAAAATTTGACCTGGATATTAAGGTTACATAGTTTAAAACACAAATTTAGATTTGTTTTTATTTTGTTTTGTTTTGAAAAAAAAATCGTCAAAATTTTGGTTGAAAAATCAATCAATATGATGAGCTCGTTATCCTAGTTATTAGACTTTTTTGTTCAAAAACTCTACAGTTGAGTTAGAAGGTAGGGGTACCCTAAATGTGAAACCATTTGGTGATTTACTTCTGATAATTGGAAGTTGAATAACCCGCGTGTAACCTAATAATTTCTGAAATTCAATATGGCTGCCGTTTCCATGAAACGACGTAAGCGCAAAATATGAATGGTATGTGACGGATATTTCTTGAAGTCACTTTAATCTTGTATGCTTCACCTTAAGTGCCCCAAGTGAGCCACTGGAAGGGATGCTCTCATCTTTTAGTAGTTTATGCCTGTAATCGAATCCATAGTTTGACTTTCCAAATTACCGAAAAGGAATCGGATCCAAGTAATCCACAAAGCGGTCCTGTTTTGTAACTGAGGTGACCCTATCAATGTTTAAATTTGAGTGAAAATTGCTATGTGTGTTCCCCTTCTGCTAATTTGAATTCCAAAACAAGAATGATATAGGTACATATACATTGTAAATGTAATCAATAAATACAAGAAAGAATATAAGGAAACGCTTTAGGGAGTGTTCATTATTTACCAAGGGGGGGGTGGATGGAGGATTTCCCGTCTTTTTTAACGCTTGTTTTTCAAGTGCACCCCCATCTCAAGGTGCTCAAATTTCATGTCCCCCCTGACTAGTAGAAAAAAATTTCATGTCCCCCCTCGAATATTTTCATTATACAATGTACATACATGGTTAATATCCCGCATCATCTTTTGAAGGCAGCGAGAGTGATTGCTTCCCTTCATCATCATCAGCCTTTTGGTCTTCCACTGTGGAACCGAAAGCCTCACACTTTTCCATGGGATTTTCGGCCTACCCTTCCACGCTGGCCTAGTGCGGGGTTGGAAGGGACCCTGATACCTAGAGTGATGAATGCAGCTAACAGACCCGGGATGGTCCCTACTCTTTTCGAGTGAAGGTCTCAACTTTTACGTGTTCAGGAATGACTCCCTGATACACGGACCAACAGCTTTACATGACTCTCCGAACCAGGAGGCGCCGGGCACCCATGGCATACACCTGCACATTTATGCAATGGGTGGGAGCGAGAAATTCCATAATCACAAACTGATGTGCACTTATGCAATTTTCGACCTTATAGGAACTATTTGAGTATGACCAAGAAAACCCGACTCTTGCGGGGCTCGAACCAGGGCTGCTCGATCGATTCTTAACTCTGCGACGGTCCAGCGCATACAACGTTCGGCCACCTCGCCATTTGACTTCTGTTAGGCTCTCCTAAGTTGCATTGAAGAGAAATGATGTTTATCTGGAAGATACTTTTCTAATGCAAATGGCAGTGGTAAATGTTCTTATTGCTCCCTGAATAATCAGAGCTTTTTGGAGAGAATTAACCTTTTTTTAAAAGACAATATCAACAATAAATATTCTTTGATGACTCTTTTACTAGATTCTTTACTGTCAAGAAATGGTAGACATCAATGATATTGTGGGCGTAATAGTGTTAGAGGGTCCTATCTATCGGTCATTTTAGTTCAAAATGATCATACTAAACTCGTCACTGTTAGCGAAATTGGTCACAAAATGTCTACCATGTTTTTGTCCGGTTGCTCTATTTCCGTGGATGTGGTGCCTAGGGAAAGATGTTTAAAGTGGTGCCGGAGCGCGTAGCATGAGTAAAAGGGGGGGGGCAGGGTTCCCGCTTTTTGGCGGTTCCTGGCGGGGATTACAGGGGGCGGATGCGCTCTGGAAGCCTTGGGTTTTAAACAGTTTGTGCCTTCAGAGAGAGGCTATTCAGTTATTTCATTATTTGAAGGAGATGAATTATTTTTTAACAATATTATTGCTTTACTTAGCCAACAAACGTTTCTCTTTTAGTGACTGAGCACTGTCAGAGCACTGCCACTGCATCAGTGTCTTTGACATATTGTGAATCACGTAAACATATAGGTGGTGGTTGTTGGTCAAGGCATAATTGTGACAATTGCCTTTCTCAAGTAATGAAGATCAATACAAGCAATGGAAGTTGGTAGTAGATGGTAAGATGTTAAATTTGTGCCCCATACCGCGTAGCACGAGTAATAATGGGTGGGGTACAGGATTCCACTTTTGGGCCCCTGATGGTGGTCCAGGGGGCTGGGCCCCCGGAAGCTCTGGGGTTTTAGTATATTGAGTGCCTTCAGAGAGCTCTCAGGTATCTAATTTCTTGAAGCGAATGAATATTTTAGAACTTAATTATTTCTTTACTTAGGCCAAAAATGATCTATTTTTCAGTGACATGAGGCACTGGGGGAGCACTGTCACTGTATCAGTGTCTTTGACGTTGTGAGTCAGCGTTTTTAACATATATGTGGTTGTTGGTCAAGGAATTTGTGACATTCCTTTCTCAAGTAATGAAGATCAATACAAGAATTGGAAAGTTGGTAGTAATGGGAATGGCCTAATTTAAACGAGGCTGGCCCGATTTAAGTATTTGAAGTTTTCATCTTGATTTAGATTGGCTTTCACCCCCAAAACTCACCTGTAAAGTTTCACGGCGATATTTCCAATCCGTTTGATGTGAGAGCTAAAAACGTTATGTTGTAAGCTCCTATAGAGTATACTGTGTAAATTAACTATGGTCGACCACAATGGGGCACATTTCACTCCTAAACTTCCAAAACCAAACATTCCTTTAGCCCTAAGATTTCACAGGTTTAAATGAGGGACAAATTAGCTAGCCTTTCTTCTGATTTTACAAATTTTGAACCACTTCCGGTAAAATCTGGGGGTTCTGGGGACGAGGATATTAGCGATCGGGCCATGGTACTTTAAGATTGCTAGCATGATGATGATATAATACCACAAATTTTTTTATATCAGTCTGAATTTTGGGTATACGTATTTGTAAACGCCAAAACGCGGATTGATTCTCACGATGGAATACTTTTTAATTTTTGCCTATTTGTGAGTACACAGCCCCAAAATAATTTATTGTATAATTCGTCCTCATATGCACCTTTTCATATCACCTTTATATTTATGCTTGATTTTCAATTTTGATCGGCCTATGGGTGACATCGTGATCCCAAGCATGGATTACAATATACAAGGGGCCTAAACGTATTGATAAAGGTCATTGGTTCGAGTCCCACTGCAGCCAACGTTGTTCTGCCCTTGAGTAAAGGCTTTACCTCCAATTACTCCTGGCGGTACCAGCAGTATTCAATGTTGGGAAGGTAACAGACTCGCTATGTGCGGGAGGAGTGGCGAACCCCCCACGCAAAAATAATATGGAGGAGTCTGGCCAAACGCTAAGGAAAGAGAGATGGGCACTCTGCGCACGAGCTTGCTCGGCACGACACTTTACCTTTTTTTACTTAAATAAAAATTCCCCGTTGTGCTATGTAATATCAAAATTAGTTAAGGTTTACCATGCATTTATACTGTGAAAAGTTAATAAAAGCCATTCAAATTGGGGCAATTGGGCCCAGCAAAAAATCCACACACTTTATTGATTATGCATGAAGTTTTCTGTCATACATGATGAATTCATATGATAAGCATACATGTAGTGTAACTTGTTAACATTTGGTTGGAGTCAGGGTCTTTTGAAATGCATAACATGTGACTGTACTAATTAAAAAGATTGTATTAAATTCATGTTTTACAATCATGGGTTTGTCCTTTTGGTCTCTTGTATGTGAAAAAATGAAAAACATTAATGTGATATTTTGTAGACAATGCATATTTAAAACTATACAGATCTACAACGTTCAGGATGATATATGATAATTTTGGACATATTAACCTGAAGTTAAAAGAAAGATTTACCTACAAATTTAGCTGCCTTTTCATAGTCTATAGCTAGCATCTTTCTAGCCTCTTACACTAACCTTTAAGAAGTTTTTTTTTTATGAGATCAGTCTTATTCAAATGGTGTGAAAAACAAATTTTATTAGTTCATAAAAAAACAAAATTTCATTTTTCAAAGCATCACCAGTTTCATTTTTTTATGATGGCTTTAACAAAAATTCGTGTCCCCCCCGTCTCTGTCACAAAAAATTCGTGTCCCCCCTCAATGTTTAAAAAAAAAATTTCGGTCAAACCCCTGATTCCTCCATCCCCCCTGGCGTAAAATATGAACACTCCCTTAGTCTTAGGTTTTCAAACACCGAGAATTTCAAGAAGCACGGCAGTTGAAGGCTACGACAGCAATCTGAAAACCAGACTCTCACAGCACTTAAAAAATAAGTCCGTACTTATGGCAATACTCTAAATGGGTAAATTGTGGAACTACTAAAAAGTCTCTATCACTTAAGAAAATTGCAAGGTAAATCAATTGTAATTAAGATGTGGTACAAGATACACAAATCAATCATTTTCATTTCCAAGTGGAAACATGCATATAATAAAGCAAGCAAAAGGATGGTTTTAAGGCATTATGGCTAGTAACAAATTACTAGGTTAATTATAGCATAAAAGGCGCTGTATTGAAGTAGGTTATGATTTAAGTGGGGGTCTCGCAAGATATTGAGGCCATATACAATAACATAATCCACATACCTAAAAATCATTAGAAGTTTGAATTTTCTGTAATTTGCAGTAAATATCGAAAGCTAGCTTCTGTATTTTTGTCGCAGTTAATTTGCTTGCAATCTCACAAAGGAATATGATGTCACTGCTACCATTCACTAGGGCAATGACATCACAATAGACCAGTTAACATCCTACGTCACTTTCTTTTGTTGACTGCCAATCCATGCCTGCCAATCGTTATGGCCCATAGTATTAAAACTCTAACAGATACAATTGCCCAGTGTGTAACAGTCAGGCCGACCTAGTTCAAGATACCAGGCCCTAACATGTTTACAAACATTGCTGTTAACTGGTCTATAAATTATTGATTTGGGCAGAGTGGGACTAGAGGATGAATGGAAATCGCTGAACCAGTTAGATCAATTGCAAGTTATCCCGACTAATAATCCTTACCAAGCTTTATTTGTTAGTGAAAATTTACTACCATCAAAATATTTAGCCAGGTTAGTTGATGAAATAGTCTTGGTGATATTTCTGATTTTGGTTGAAAATATAAACTTTTAATTAATTTTTAGGGATGTGGATATGATTGCATAAAGCATGTGCTTGCATATGGCCTAATATACTTTTTGGTGAGACCCCCACTTGAAGCTTGGTATTATATTCATTTATGCATTAATTATCATGTATAGCAACATTCTGTTAAAAGGCTAAGTTTTCTGCTCCATAATGTGACGTCGCAAAGAAGATCTGCGTGGAATTGCATCTTCTTCCACAATCCGCATTGTCTGCACCTTCTTATTATTTTAATATCGCCGCTTGAGTTTGTATGTTTCACCATACAAAATGCGAGATTTCGCCATACGAGATTTTACCATACAAATTCGAGATTTCGTCATACAAAATGCGAGATTCCGCCATACAAAATGCGAAATTTCGCCATACAAAATGCGAAATTTTGCCATACAAAATGCAACTTAGAGGTTTCGGAGTACAAAATTCGAAATTTTTCCGACAAAATGCGAAATCTGGCCATCTAAAATGCTAAATTTCACCTACATAAGGCGAGATCTTGCCATACAAAGTGCGAGATTTCGAGGTCGCAATACGAGGTTCGGGGCAGTGACATGTAACACGAAATGATACTAATAAAGCTTCGTAGAAAAAGCCGAAAATCGTCCCGTTTATACCCTTACAAATCATTACATTTTTTGCCACTTTTCAAAAATCACGGAACGGACCCCTGCTTGGTGTTAGTGGAAAATTGTTCCTAGATCTAACAAGACAAATAACGCTACCTCCCTTTTTGCGGTGATGGTCAGGTTGGTAGTCATTTTACTCTAGGGACGTAAGGGATACATGGGTAATTTTGTCTCCCAGGGCTTACAAATTGTTGCCAAGGCTTTTTTAAGCTTACGCCTCGCGGTATGTTCCAAGACAAAGACACTCGCATTGTGAGGTTCAGTTAATTCAATTCGAAAAGGTATATACTAGGTACGGATTCATACAATTAAAAGTTACATACAAAAATAGGAGCTGGATATTGATTACGTTCAGAATCCGTGGTAAATGCTTCATCAGGCCAGACCACTTCAAAAATGTCAGGCTTTGTCAGTCAACGCAATGTAGACTGGATAACAGCCCTTTCTTGTGCAGTGGCCCATCGGGCGCTGACATGTTGGCCTTTGCGCGCATTTACAATTACAATAACGACGGTTTTGTGTGAGCTTGTGTGTGTATTGGGGTATTTTGTTGAAGGCTAAGTAGGTGGTTTGTGTACTACGAGGTGCAATGATTATGTGAGCATGCTAATGACTAGGATCCCAGCCGTAATGTCAACTTCAAGAGTAATGCGTATTTTTAATCCGGTGTAAAGAAACTGAGTGTCCCCCATGAGAGAGTGTCCTAGCTACCATAGCAACATGTACGGAATGAACCGTGACCTTGTAGACGAAGCCATTTGGGTACAGTGCTGAAACAAATGATGCATCAGCACTCAATGGAGAACACAATAGACAGATGGGTGGTAGGACACTCAGTTACACGGACACTGTATAATATGACACCGGGACCAAGAATATCGCCTGGGACCCGAAACTTTCAGCTATCATACTCTATCCATTTTAGTTTAGTTAGCGAGTGGAATAACCTGCAGTGTGACCGCTTTGAGGGACCCATAACGTATTGCGTCAACCCGTTCCTTTTGAAAGCAACGCATTGCTAAGGTAGCCAATAGAATTAGACCTTTAAGCAACCCGTTGCTTTCAAAAAGCAACACGTTGTGATCAATACCTTATGACCCTTTAGCCTTGCTGAAAGCAACGCTTTGCTTTTTCACTTTTGTGATTGGTTTACCGGGGCGGATCCAGGAATTCTCAATAGGGGGCGCCCCTCACTATTCGCTTTTAAAATTTTCCCGGCTCGCTTCGCTCGCCGGGTAGACGCCAATTTTTTTCCCAACTCGGTTCTAAATTGAAGAGCGGGGGGGTTGGGGGGGGGGGGTGGCAACGCCTATAGTTTAAATTTTTTTCAAGCACCACAGCACCAAAGAACACAAAGAAGAGTACCCCCCGGCTCTTCAGAATTTCAAACAGAAGAACAAATTGGTGTCGGCAAGGGCGCCCACACAAGGTCATTTTCAGGGCGCCCGGCGCCCTGTGCGGCAAAAGGCATTTTTCTACATCTACAAGGCGCCCGGCGCCCTTTGGTTTGCAAAAAATAGGGGGGGGGGGCGCGCGCGGGTGCGCCCCCCCTAAATCCGCCTATGGGTTAGAAAAGCAATGCGTTTCTAAGGTAGCCGATAGAAATAGAGCTTTTGACAACATGTTCAGGCCAATGCGTTATGACCTATTTGGCTTGCTTGCTGAAAGCAACGTGTTGTGACCAATATAGTATGACCCTTTTGGCTTGCTTGCTGAAAGCAACGTGTTGCTTTCAAAAGCAATGTGTTGTGATCTTTTTTGAGAGTCTATTTCTATTGGCTACCTTAGCAAAGCGTTGCTTTCAAAAAGCAACAGGTTGTCGCAATACTTTAGGACACTTGTAGCTTGCCATATGCGTATGCTAGACTCCTTTGATTACACGTTTCTGATCAAACGTATCTTTTATATAGTACGCACTTTGGTGTAAACCTATATTTTCTTACTCGGTATATGACTACGGTTCAGGGTACTACCCAGCTAATTTTGTTGAAGTTCCTCACTTGGTTGTATTCAAAAAGTACACCAATCTTTTCTACACCGCCGAAAAGTACGTGCTCATTTCTAAGAATTGTTGAGAATTTTTCCATATTTCCATTTCCATGGTGCCGCTTTGAGGAATGAAGTGACACGGAAGTTAACATTGTAAGTATATGCTGTATATCAGATGTTTAAGAACAAAATAAAAGCGTAAATTCAAAACAGGTTTTGTTTATTGAGGAACAAGGGACAAGATTGCTTGTGATTGTAACACATATAGGGAAGGATTCAACCAATCATGATCCATATCTTAAAAATAGGAATAAAGAACAGAAACATACTTGTTTTCTTTTTTCACCATAAATATAAAATAACTCAACCCCCACACACAACCCAACACCACCGACCCACCATCCCCCCTTCACCCACTTCACCCATCCCCCACACACACAAAACAAGAGCAAAGGACTCCCAAGACACTCATCTACAAACTCATTACATACATTGATGATAGAGTACAACATCAAACCTAATATTCAATTTCCTCAAAACAAATTATCTTAAAAAAAAAAGAATTAGTCCGTCATGAAAACGCCATCTTTTAATTCCACTCTTGTTATTCAATAATTACACACAACCATCAATTCATACAATGGAAATAAATCAACACAAATAAAAGTAATCTATGTAAAGAAAATCTAAGGAAATGACATAAAGTATCGTAACCTATAAACCATTTAGCAGATTTTGTTTTAATCTGTAACTAAAAGTCTCTAGTAGCCTGAAGAAATATTCTTTATGTTATTAAGTCTTTGTAACAATGTCTTTTCCGTTTGACAGTAAACAAAATCGTTTATTGCATATGTAGCAGTGGGCAATCTTTTAGGACAGTATGTACAGTAACTCTGTGCTTTAACATTGTAGAAAAAACGTCTGTAAGGTGAAATTAAGGTGTCGAGTCCCGTCGTGGATGGGTCACTTTAAACACCCTTCTCACTAGATGGACTCACCTCTGCTATCAGTAAACTAAAGAGTGAAAAGGCCCGGGGGTTGATAAAACATACCAGCTGAGTTCTTGATGCACTGTGGTCCATGATGTCTTGAATGGCTCCAGGAGTTCTACACATGTGTTCTCACCACCCAGTCCTTACCCAAGATCTAGAGGGGGCTACCCATAATCACCACTCCCCAAACCACACCTACTGACAACTCCAAGAACTACGTCCAATTATTCCACAATGTGGCGTTTCCTCAAACTCCGTTAAGGCTGATCCTTGGGCTGGCTGCAACCAGTCGTCGAAATTCCCATCTGTGAGAACAAGCGGATTTCGCCGTGGCCGGAATACTGTCTATCAGATCGTAAAACTCACATATAGAGGACAGCTTTGAAGAGAGTCTTAATGCAGGCGTCTTCTTGTTGGAACCTGCTGCTAACAACATATGACGCCGTGGCATCATGATCTACACCAAGCTTCTCATGACCCTCCAGGCCAGGCACCTTGTACAATTCATACGTAGCATTCTTGCAAACCGCAGCTTTCATCCTCGAAGAATACCAGTATGGCAGAGTAGTCAACTGCGTGGTCTGAGGAAACGTAGTCCTACAAGGTCGTGATTGGCTTCCATGCTGTTTACCCGTTATCATAGCGACCTACCTCAAACAACATCTAAACAATATGGATACGCCGACGATCTTGCTCTTTTCAGACATGGCCCTACTTGTATCTCAAGACCTGGAGACTCACGCTGAGTGAAGCCAGACCACTGCCTTCCATGCTTAACACTAAGAGGCTCATCGTCAGCTTCAAATCAATTTCAATGGAGCGCCTCTGCCATAAAATCCAACACCAACCTACCTGGCGTGAACTTGACCGTCATCTTACTTATCGCGCAGCATCATCGAAATCAGTATGTGTAAAGGTGTCCTCCGAGGAATAACCTTCTGTGCCGTCTTGCTGGATCTTCCTGAGGTGCGAGCACGCCCTCACCTATGCCCCCCACCCTGGCTCTTGTCTTCAGCGCTGCTGAGTATGCCGCCCCATTAATAAAAGGCGCAATATCTGCTACACCAAAGAAGATGGACACAGTACTCAACGAATCACATTCGCAATGAGTAGCCAACCGGTGGATTATCGACTTCTCAAACCCCAACCAGTCAACAAACAGTGAGCTGGCTTCTTCCAACTTAAATACATTTAGCTGCTGCCTCATAGCAAGAAGATAAAGAAGAATGTTCAGATGCCAAGCCGACAGATGATGTATCCAATTTGGCTGGAAATGACACTTACTAAGCGGCGATAAATCCGTCACTAATAGCTAGAGACCCCGTGGGTTTCCTCTTTGTTTTTTTTGGGTAGATTTACTCCATTTGACATCCATATGGGATTTTTGATAAACAAGGACGCAATGACCTAAGTTATGCCTTACTAGAAAATTTTTTGGATTGATACTCTAAAACTAAAAACCAAAAAAAATATATCTTTAGCCACAGCAGCGTGAATGAATTACTGACCTTTACTACTGAGTGAAACTTGCAGCCATATTGAACGCCCTTCTAGTATGCCATCCGCAAGATATCAATCAATGTTGCATAACATAATGTTATGATATTTAAACGTTCTGATGAGTTATAGTGATGACAGCTGTTGGCTATATTGTAGTATGAACTTTGCCATTTTGGAGCCAAATTCCCCCCCCCCCTTGAATGGTTTTATTGATTTTGAGTATTAAATTATGAAAGTAATTCATAATGGTCTCAATTAGTATATCATTGCTTTAAGAATAGTACATTACAAGGTACCATGCCACGGTGTAAAAGTAATTCCATATCAGATGCTTTATTTTATGGCGGCCATATTGAATCTCAGAATTAGTGTGTTAATGATCAACAATTTACTAGTCACAATGGTTTTTTGACTATACAGGCAAAAAATACAGCTTTGAATGATTAATAGATGATTTTTTTAGTGTGTTGGTGGCCATGTTGAATGTTTGCGTTCCTTCGAAAATAATCCGGTTTTTCATCTGGCATTAATCGTCTAGACACCGTTGAAAACATGATATATATCCATATAACAAGTCAATGGGTCTGTAGCCTGGACTTTAATTTAGCGCTATCGATATCGCAATTCATCAGATTCAGGTATACAAGAAATTTGACTAATACCCTTAACGAACAATCATTAAAATATTCCTGGGGTTGCAGTTTTACTTTGTAGCCTGGTTACAATATGTTTTTGGGTATGGCAACAATGACCTAGTTTCCGCATGCCGGGGAATGAACCCTCATATCAATAATAGTCAGCGGGCACACGTCATCCTGTTGTTATTACTTCAGTAGGTTTGCCAAATTTGGGTTTCACTTATTGTTCAATAACACCACACGGAACAACGCCAAATTGTTGTCTAATTCTCAGTCTTTTTTCAACTGGCGAGGGCGCTTTTTCAAAACGGCCGCCCATTGTTTTCTCAAGAACCTCTTTAAAGGAATGCCTTATCATGTTTAGATTTTTTTGTGCTAAAATTGGTCTTTTGTTATTATATAGCTTAATGCTAATATAACTATATACTTTAAGGGGTTTAAGGGGTCTAAACTCTTACAATACATTGAGTTGAGAAGCCGTAAAAGAAGCCCTTAGAAACTGGCCCCAAGCAAATGGTACTTTTCTTCAACATTCTTCCTACGGGAAGACGTCGGCGGAATGGCGCCCCATACTAAACCTAAGGCCGCTTAACCGTTACATTCGACCAACCTTCCCCGTGGAACCCTTGCGGCCTGAAACTACGCCAGGGGTGGTGAAGTGACAAAACACTGGGACTTGAAGGATATTCGACGCCTACATTGGGCCATCCGTCCCTTCGACAGAAGAATGCTCGTTTTTTACTCAAACAGCGATACCTTCCCGTCAAAGAGCCTGCGCTTTAGACTATCCACGGCCCCAAGGACGTTCACAAGGATAGTCAAAGTGATTGGCCGAAGCCTCGGTGAAAGGGAATGTTCATCACGTTTACCTCGACGACTGGCTGTCACTGCACCACATCCCCAGAGGCACTTCGCTTTAATTGGAAGACCTGCAGCCTTGTCAGCTCCAAAGGACTAATCATCAACTGGAAGGAGTCAGCCCTCCAACCATCCCAGACCCTGCAGTTCCCTGGCTCGGCAGGGGGAAGGTGTTCCCGAAAGCAGAGAGAACAACAGGCGTCGTCCTCTGCCACGGGACCTCCTCGCCAGGCAGACGGTTCCAGCCAAAGGTCGGTTAATGTTCTTAGCCAGCCTATACATATACAGCTTCACGTCTATCCCAAGTTCAGCCCCAGAGGACCGGATGTCGAAGGGGATAGACGCCTCTCCAAAGGTCCACCAAGCCCTCAGATGGTGGATGCAGCTCACAACATTCAACCTGGGCGGTCCCGCTCCACGCTCACCATTAGAAATGTCCAAGACGGGCTGGGGGGGAAAAAGGGGCCCACTGGGAAGGTGGCGATTGTCAGTGTCTTGGGCTCCAGCCATTGCGAAGCATCACCTCAACGTCTGAGCGCGGGCGGTCCGCTGGCATTACGGCGCATATTTCCCGAGAGGTCAAGGACCAGACGATCGCACTTACTCAGGCAACGACCTCCCGTAGTGATCTTATAGAAAAGATCACGGAGGGACCCAAGCTGACTCATGTCAAAGCCAATCAAGCTGCAGACATGGTGCCAGCACCACAGGATAGAGCTCCAGGCAGTCCATCTTCCGGGAGTAGACACACATTCTAGCGGGTACCCTGTCGAGAAGTGGAACAACATCCATGCCCCGACCAAGGTCTTGTTGGTGGAATGCCACCTCAATCGAACCAGTGTTTGCAGGTGGTTTTCAACAGACTCCAGCGGCATCTAATCGACATTTTTTGCAGCCCCGCGCCCCATCCGCCCGTCATTACTTCCTATGACAGCCTACGACACGCCATGTCCCACCACGTCAGCGCTCTCTCACAACCCTTACTTGCCTGACGCCCACACCGCGTCTTCTAAGTTATCACTCCCTCCCAAGACCTTCACTTTTTGTCCTATCTCTGTTCTACAGGTTATAACATCGGTTTTATTTTCCCCCTTACACTTTCGTCTTTCTTGTCTTTTCCAGTTCGTTCGCCAGGAGTACCAACCGGCTCCGGCATATGTTCCTGGGGAGCGGACCAGATGGCGTTCGCCATGGAAGCAATGGGCGATCAGCTGGGTCAGGATCTCGGCATATGCGTTCCCCCGATAAGGATGATACCCAGGGTGCTGGAGAACCTCTCGAG
>JAMKCH010022914.1:0-73551 GCA_023653785.1 Ophioderma brevispina
AAATCTCTAAAAAGTTCATTATTTTGTATTTAAAAGAAAATATCACACGTTTGTTTTGAATACTGATTAATTTGAAGAATATTAATGCGTTCTGGAAAAACATGGATTCTTGATTTAGACTTGATGGCAGGCAGATGTGCATATGACCGGCTCTGACGTTAAATGCGGCGTGTGCGATTGAACTGGGCGACTGAAGACATTAAATGTTATTGTGAATCATAGATACATTGTTGTGAGCATTAATTTGGCGTATGCGTATATGGAAGTGTATATCACACTGGATCTTCGCGGATGTTAATCGTGTCAACGAACAGCCCGAGTTTCCAGATTATGGGCAAAATGTAACAAGGGTCTTATGGCCTTTTGGGGTCCCCAAATCTTGGCCTGAAAGTTGTACTCGAAGCTGTCCCCCGAAAAGTTAAAATGGATTTTCTGTGTCACAATCAGGATATAACCCTTTAAATCAACTGGGTTGAACTAATAATACACAACCAGCCAGGTATATACACCGGGACTATACACTGTCCAGTATAAGGTGGAACATAACCTCACTATTGTGCTACTTATATTCTAGACATTTTGTCAGAAGAAATGTGGCAAGTTGTGCCCAAATACGTACACTATAGCCACTATAGTATATTTACTGTAGGGTTGCATTAACTGGTCTTTCCTAGTGTTACTGCAGTATACTTTATCAAAGGACATGTATTTACAGTGAACACACTGTTGGTGTGTCAAAAAAACACTTGCTTTCAAGTTGAATCCAGTTCAGATTTCCCAACTGGTTTGAGAACCAAGATTTACTTTAAAGCCCGTGAAATTGTATACAAAGGTTAAATACATTTGTTTTCAACTTGTTCGAAGTGTGACTCATGCAATTTTGTGGAACAAGTACCCACTGATAGAGTTCAGGAATGGTTCACATTTAGGCCATGCATGCACGCTTCATTGGGATCAACAAGCTTGAATGACATATTGCGCACAAGAAACTGTGTGGTATTGTTAATCAAGTTTGTCACCTTGTGACTGTGACTTACATGTGGGAGTGCCCTATATTTTGAAGAATTAACCAGTTGACTAAATTCTTTATGTGCATACTGTGATATTGCGGACAGTGGTGTACATACTTTGTTCCAATTGGAAAGGATAGCAGGATTTACTTGGTTCTGTGACCGGTGCAACAATTATTTTTGGGTAAAATGTATCAACATGGGCACAGTAAGTATAACATGCCTTTTTGTGTACATTGTAGGCTCTCAAAATTACGAGTTTTGGCGGTGTTTGTGATGTTACTTTTTGAAGGGGCTTATATATATGCATAGGTTGATATAAGTTAGTCTAACCTTAAATGCAGGTTTAAAACCAGGGTTATTCCTGTATGAATGGACCTTTTTCTTTCAACACATTCTACAAGCCAGGGGCGTAACAGGGTTACTTGTCGAAGGGGCAAATTCCTGGTTTTACGGCAGATTTTCCCAGTTGGAGGTGATTTTCAGGCAAATTTTCCTGGTTGTGGTGGAGGCGATTTCCAGGCAAATTTTCCTGGTTGGTGGTGAAAATTTCTCAGTGAGCATGCAAAAAAGGGCTTATTTAGCATGTTTTTCAAGCTTTTCTTCCCAGTCAAAGCTCTTTGGGGTGGCAACCTGCACCGCCCCCTGCCTGTTGCTCTATGCTACAAGCATGATGTAATTGGTGAGTAAATTGATGAAAGAAGGTCCATTCATGCAGGACTAATCATGGTTTAAACCTGAGGTTTAGTTTTAGGGAACAACCATCGATCGTAAGCTGTGTTTATAATTCTGAAGAACAAACCTGATGTCTGTGAAATTTGGGGTATTGGCATTGATTGCAAATTGCTCAAAAGTGTTCTCTGGAAATGGGTAGCCTTCCTGGCCTATAGAGTATTGCTATTAATAGCATGGAATTTGAAATACAACATCAGCTTCAATTCAAATTTTGGAAATACACTTTTTTGGAATAGTTATTGACCCATTCTTTGGTATAGACTGCATTAAGCCCGATGTATACTCCACTTCGCGCCCGCGATATCTCCCTACAGCCCGATAATCAACAACAATACTCATCCAATGAAGTATTATGGCCAACTATTAAAAGCTATGGATTTAGTGCAAAAAATAGTATGATCCCATATGAGGCATAATTTTTTAGGATATCGTAAAGAATGTTTGGGCGGTTAGTGCGAAATATTTGTTTACCCACCTGTTTCTATTCTGAGCTCCGCATCCTACATGTTCAATGTTTTTCCAACCTGTGTACGTGTAAATGTAGGTAGACTGCTGCAGCATCATCAAACTAGGCATTTAACACTGATAAAATAATGCAAAGAATCCGGAAGATGTGCGAAACTTAATATGGTAAAACAATACAAAATAGTCCAACATGTACTCTACCTTGAGATCATCTTCTTGCTCCCAGTTGAGTAATCCTCCAACTCATCAACAAGTTTCTCTGGTGAAAGATCTTTTGCTTACGCAGCAGCACATATGTGGAATTAACTCCCTAACAGTATCCTCTTAGCTCAGTCAGCAACTATTTTCAAGTCACTTCTGAAGACATTCCTATTTACACAACATTTTGTCTCCTGATAATGTTCCTGTTTCTGATCGTCCAATCACCATGATCACTAATTTAATTCTTTGATTTTTGTTTTCCGTTCTTTTTTCTTATTCTCTACCTTCATCCAATCCGTTGCCTAGGATAGTTGTTTTCATCAGTTAGGTAGGGTTAGAGGCATCTGAATCCCGGAAAGATCAAGACTTAACCGATGTCTCTGTGGGGTACATCCACACAGATCCTCACAGGCTGACCAGGTTTCACATAGTGTGCGTTTGCGTCTATGACGCACTTTTCCAAAGGTGGACGCACTTTTGTCTAGAGAAAGTAAAATTGTGCGTCTTTTGTGGACGCAAAAAAGTAGCCACTTAAAACTACACCAAATCAGGATTGGCCCTGGCACCTGGTCACAATAGGTAAATTTTTCACTCAAACAAATAATTATTATTTTACCATAACTCATGTACAAATCTGTGAAAATTAATATAGGTTTAAATTTGACTGTTTTTTACGTCCCTTTTTTTAGTTCACTCACCGTCCCAAGGGATTCCCCTCCAGTTCTTTTGGAGTTTAAGTGTCATCAGGGTAATTACTTTTCAGTATGCCCAGTCTAGGTTTGGACTTGGATGTTTATTTTTGGATGTTGTAGTATCATTTAAAACAATTTCAAACCGTGTTAAAACTTAGACCACCTATAAATTGAAGAAAACGCACTTTTTCAACCTCATGGAAACACGTTGCGTCCAATGGAACGCACTATTTTCAAAACCTAGTGTGAACCCTGCAGCTGACGATTCAGGTGTATCCCCATATGTTCGTAGTATTGGAGGCAACTGGGTGTCTTCTCCTTCTATCTGTTGGTCACAATATATAGTTTTGAAATTTTCTACTTAATTTAAAGTTATTCTGAAATTGGTGTATAATTGATGTATATCATTGTTGTTTTAACATTAGCATTTTTAATCTGTTTTTGTATTTGTCGTATTAATATTTTTTATATTGCTCGCATTCTATGTAAAGCGCCTAAGGCCTCTGCAATTAGGCGCATATCAAGACTGTTATTATATATTCTTATTATTATTATTTGCCAAGAATTCAAGCATATTGCAACTCCGTCTTATATTACTTGATCAACAGTCCTGGCTCACAAATTTTAATATAAACTTTGACCTGGTATTGTAAGTAATATCGCTCGAATCGTCTATTCTAGTTTGCTAGATCTCATTCGTGATCCAGAGCTATTTGTAAAATACGGAATGGTGTGTAGATAATTCTCTAAATTGTATGAAATTGTCAACTGCAACATTAGTTGTCAATAACATAATACAGCAACAACTCCCGAGATGAGACATTTGTCCGCTCTGAGTATACATGACTTTTATTGTGCGTGGTATTGCGATGTAAAATTTCATCGCAGCATCGCGCAATGACGCGATAGTGGATTATCATCGGCGTTAGTCCTTATCATGGTAGCACCAGTATAATTGTTTTGTTTTCTTTTTGTGGGGGGATAGGGAGAAGAAAAATCCTAGGGGCAAAATGCAAATTTAACTGTCAGGCCAAAATGGGTAAAAATGCAAACATGCAACAATTGCTATTTTAAAATATTTGACTTTATCCGTCACTTTTGATAATATGGGGCTTATTTTTTTTTTGGGTGGGGGGGGTTCAAATTCGGGAGGTAGTGGGGATGAACGGTGATGTTTTGACTAGGTCTATGCCCCGCTCTATTACTAGTTCTATTACAACAGAAGTCCAAATTTTGGGGTGTGGAAAATTTTGTTTCGGTGTTTTAAGGACTTTAATCAGATCCCTGCCCACAAAGAGAAATACCAATCAAGAGTAGGATTGAGTTGATGAACAGACATTTATTTGAAGTAAAATGTACCCATGTCAGTTAGTTAAATAGATAAC
This sequence comes from Ophioderma brevispina, assembly GCA_023653785.1. NCBI lineage: Eukaryota > Metazoa > Echinodermata > Ophiuroidea > Amphilepidida > Ophiodermatidae > Ophioderma > Ophioderma brevispina. Next base: position 4,489 of record JAMKCH010022914.1, read on the forward strand.
ATTGAACCTGTTGTCGAATGAAAGTACTCTTTTAGCCATGGAATTAGGTTAATACCTAACTGTAAATACAATTTTTCTAATGATGGAACCATTATTAGTCTAGGGCCTAATTAAGGCCTCTTCCATTACTCCGATGAGTTGTTTCCGGTCGTCAGCGATGTAACAAACATAATTGGTCTGGTACAGTTCATTAGCAAATAAGTGGGAAAAATAATAGTCTGGTTATTGTACATACATGTATTGCTAGAATTATTTAGAATTCACAAATGGCCTAACCCTTCAATCAATTTATTTCTGTATATGTCCTAATTTTATCCGAATCTTGGCTGAACATGGCTTAAACAACATCACAAAAATAGCTATACCGTATCACAGTAATTTTCTGCAAAAGTCTGTGTATGTGCATTGGCATTGCAAAGAGAGCACCCGAGTGTTTGTTTTTTTTTACCCCCCCAAAAAAAATATTTTAAAGGTGGATGATATGACACGATCCACACTTCTTTTTACCCTATCAAAAGTGAGATTTTGTTATCAGAAGAATGTACATATTTTTACCATTATCCAGTGAGGCCCAAAAAAAGTTTCCTTTTGATGTTATAAAATGAACAAAAACATCTACAAGTGTGGTCGACCACATTTATGAACACACATACCTTGTCCTGAAATAGCACATTAATCACAATTTTTTCTTGTACTAGAGAAACGGCTAGACTGGTTAAACTCAAAAAATTGTAATTGGATGTTTTTGATGATATGCTTCTATGTAAGGGAGAAAACATCTATGAAAAAATACATCGGTCCTCGGTCCGCTTGTGTCGCCTGCCTTTGCGGTTAGTGAATGAGGCCTAAACATGACCTTTTGACCTTTGACCTTGATATGTGACCTTGGATCTCATAAACAAATGAAGGTTTGCATGTAAACTCCATAAACCAACTTTGGTTCCAATTGAACTTCAACTTTTCAAATGAGGTCAATTTTACATTTTCAGCCTATTTTACAACTTGACCTCACATAACCTTTTACCTTGGCATGTGACCTTGACCTCATCAAGTGAGGGATGCCATGTTGCACTTGTGACCCAAGTTTGGTTTAAATCCATCAAAGTATGAGGATATATAGGCAAATTGTGAACCCTTTTTTTCACAACAACAGACATGAACAACAACAGTGGACAAAGTGTCTTCCTGCCTTAGGGCAGGCGACACAAAAATCTAACCATGATTGGGTTATCCACCTTTTAATGCATAATTACAAAATAGCAGAACAATATTAATGGGCAATTACTAGGGAGTAGTTACATATGTATAAACAGATGGCTATATAATGCATTGCATTGTACTATACTTTAATATACAGTAGTACGTACTACAAAATAAAACAAGGGGGGTCTGGGGGACACTCGCATATGAAATGGATACAGGTGCATTTTAGGCTGACACTTTCAAACCCAGGGTATTCAGTAGCTTTCAGTGACAGAGGACATGCAAAAAAAATAGCAGTCTTTGGGTGAGAGACAGCTGAATTGGGTGATAAATTTGCTACCTTTTCAAAAAAAAAATTAAATTGAATTGAATTATTGGCAAAAAAAGAAAAAAACTAAAAAATCAATAAAATAACAAAAATGGTAAAATTAAAAAAAAATATGGATTGTGTCTTTGGGTGACAATGGTGCTGAAAATGGTGGGCTTAACAATCTTACAAAATGTGAGTGCCCCACGCTATAAAGGGGCTTAAAATATTAAAGAACCACAACCTTTCAAAATTATGTCAAAAATTCATTGAGTGCTAACATTCTCTGGACATTAGAAGAGCAAAAAATATTTGGGATTTGTGTATTGGGAATATACTATAGGCTTCCATTAGGCATCACATGACCTCATCAAAGTGGAATTTTCAAATCATATGCATTTATTATATGCAAGTTATTTCATAATTAACATATCTTGGCCACTTGAGCTTTTTGACCGCAAACGTTTGTTCTAGCTTAAATGCAGTCATTGTCCAGTATCTTCAATTAACAATACTATCCTTCTTGATATCTTTCCCTTTCAGAAACTGCCACGTTGACGTCGTTCCTAACTTGCTGTTTCTCCCCTCCCCGGGAGTCCAACGCCATGGCGGTGAGGTACTCCCAGTTCCACCATATCAGTGATATAACTGATAGCTTACTTCTCACTAGTGCCTATGGAGCCAGCAGCCCGACAGCTCTCCGGGCGAAAGGCATCACATGCGTAGTGAATGCGACTCTGTCGTTCCAATCGCCAACACCAAATTATAAGGACATTGAATTTATCCGAGTACCTGTGGATGACGTACCGAGTGCAAACCTCTCACCCTACTTTGATAAGGTGGCAGACAAAATATACAGTGTGAAAAAGAAAGGAGGGCGCTGTTTGGTGCATTGCTATGCAGGGCGAAGCCGATCGGCATCGTTAGTCATTGTATACCTCATGAAGTACGAGAACATGACGCTGAAGAACGCGCACCAGTTTGTCAGAGGCAGACGACCGGTGATCCGTCCCAACCCTGGGTTCTGGAAACAGATGATTTTGTACGAGCAAAATTTAAAAGGACGAAGCACGGTCAAGATGGTGCCCTCGTCGATTGGGTGGATACCGGACATTTACAAAGAGGAGATGAGAGGCTTGGTGTTGGGTAGTAGTTGGTAGTAGTATTTGTACAGTATTATGTTAAATTTAAAACAATGCAGGAGTGCAGTGATATGCAATACTTATAATACTATAATTATTACATAATGCTTGTTGTGTGGCAGTGTGAGAAGTATATACAGAAGAGCAAATTAGATGGTGAAGTCAGTCAAACAGTCACACCAATGCCTTAATTAGTTTGTCAAGGATGATCTGGAAAATGTCCTGGTTTTGAGGTCTTAAAGAATCTTTGTATCATTGTCGTTGGAAGGTTAACTACAGGTACATACCAGAATCCATTGGCGTAAATCACAGGGGGATTGAGGTGTATATACCTCCCAATATTTTGATGAGGGGGATGGTCTATACCCTAATGGTGACACCCATGCACTTGTTTTTGACCAAAAATAACCTCATATTTTAGCATATTACTGTAACCACTCAGGTATAAGCCCACCTTCGGGTATAAGCAGGAGTTAGCATACACTCGGGTATAAGCACAGGTGGTAATTTTGGCATTCAGGAAACAATGTGGCAGTAATTACATAAACAAAGTCACATTTCAAAACTTGGAACTATTCTATGCGGCCCGATGCATTGGGATGGCTTGTTTACTAGAATTACTTTGAGGAATGTGATGTGAAAATTGAACTTCTACTACAACAAAAGTGTACATAAAGGGTATCTGGTGAATAATATGCTCTTGAAATGATATTGCAATTTTGTATCTGATATTTGCTTCCAAGTTCTAGCCCCTCTCCGGATATTAGCCCACCCCTATTTTGAAGTAAAATATTCCTTTTGGGGGTGGGCTTGTACCCAAGTGCTTACGGTAGTTTAAAAATGGAAAATTTCTACGGGCTTCACACACATTTTGTTCTTATTTGCAATAGGTACTAAATGGGAAAATTTTAACACACTTCGAATGCATATGTACTAGCAACATATCTTGTCAGCAAAACCTGTTTCAATAAAAATTTCCATCAACACCATCCCCCCAATGTCAATAACAATTGTATACCACTGCTGGTATCTAAGTTGGTCTAATGCGATTTGCAAAGGTGGTTTGGCAGTTAAAAACAAAACAAAGTGATGAATTCCCATGTTTTGAAAATGCATGGTGTCTGAAGTTAATTGAATCATTTGCTAAAAAAGTCAATTTACACATTACTCCATATGCTTTAAGAATGGGAAGACCATGGAAAATGTTTAATCGTTATTTTAGCATTGCAATATTGAATTCTCACATGCTATAGACCCTATGCAATAGGCAGCCATACTGTAGGATAAGAGCCACATTACAAGACTACAATACATCCATCTGTTATTGAATTCCAGAGGTGCTCAGGTTGTACAGGTGATCTATTATACTCTTGGTATTTCCACCGTAGGGCAAGGGTGATTTTATGTTAATCGCCAAGTGTGACATTGTATTGCATAGGGTCTATAACATAGACATTTTCACAGAACTGTGCAGGGAACGTGGACAATAGCAAGGCCATTTCTCTATTGTATTTGTGCAAGCTCATACTGAAAGATGATGAGTGTCCAACAGTTTTCACATTGTATTATACTGGGTGATCTCCCAACTAACTGGTGGAAAATTTGGGGTAGACGTTTCATATAGAAGTCCCATTGATGCAAATGATGTATTGCCATTCATTCCGTCAAGCACCACTGCACAAGGGTATACAGTGCATGACGGAATCAATTGTAATACCTCATTTGCATCAATGGGACTTCTATATGAAACGTCTACCAAATTTGGCAAGTAGTTAGTTTGCTAATTGTCCACAGCCAAACTTGGATGTTCGTGACTAAACATGAGTAGACAGGTACATGTATCATGTAAACTTGTGGGTAGTGTTGGCAGATGACATGTAAACATGTGGCTAGTATTTCCCGGGGGCGGAGATTGAACCTGCTGGCTCAAAAAAGGGGTACAAAATGGACCGAAATTTGCATTTGCATCTTTTTTGGAGAAATTTGACCAATGTTAGCCAAATTTGGGCCAAATGTGAAAGGGGGCGTTTTCATACACATTTGGTCCCGTTCAGAATTCCTTGGAGGAAATTACTAAGACAACTTGAGATTGTTTGCCCCCTCTGGCAGGACCACTTGGGAATTTTGCCCCCTGATCGATTGCCTCGGTGTGCTGCTTGTTGAAACTCAGTTTGACATGTTCTAGTAGTGATGACTAACTTGACATTCAGGAATCTAATTTATTTGTGGTTTTTCTCAAAATGCATAGGTAATTGCTTCTGTGGCAAATAAAATAAGACTCCCAAATGTAGGAAGTTTATCATAGAGGAAGTCAAAAATGGTTTTCATTAATTTTGGGCATAATTGCATATTACCCTCCAACCCTTCACTCCTACTTTCAATCATGTGCTTTATTAATATGTTAACAGAAAAATGGACATGATACAAAGCAGGTGAAGGGTATACTGTAATTATGCCTTATTTTGTTAGCCTTGTGAAAGTTGAGTTTATCATTGGCACTAGGCAATATTGATATTGCTGTAGTTCCTCAGGTAAAAGACCTGGGTGTAAACCCATACTCACATAAAAGCCCGCAACCAAATTTGCATAGATCATTTGAGTCAGGAGCATAGCCAGCAGGGAAGTGAGGGAAAGTTGGAAGGAAGAGACGGATATGTCTAGAGAAAATCGACCTTTTTCACCCCTTTGCCTCTGTGAGCAGGAATTCTTGCCTGCGATTGGGAAATCCTTTACACTTTACCCTCAGAACAACTGAGCTGGTTATATGCCCGATTTGAGTATCTTGTTAGCATAGAAAGATAAACTATATATAAAACCCCTAAATGTTTAAAGAGACATGAGGACATTTCCAGAAAGAAGCACCCTCAATTTTTTTTCGAACCCAGGTTTTCTGCTTATTTGGAAATGCTTACCAGTGTATTAGTTCACACCTGAAATCAATGCCATCTTTATGATAAGATATGACTTTAGTATTTTCTGTTGGTGCACAACAGAAATTCAAGCATTGATTTCCGTATAGGGATGATTATGAAGTAAGGCAAGTTCAAGACAGGTTTGCGTTTTTCTTTGTGTACTTGTTTGTTCAATAAACCTTTGATCCATTTTTGGTAGGTGGTCTACATCAGTCCTTGCGATTGAGAGAAATTTGTATCCTCAAAAAATCTCCTGTCACTTTGTAAACAAGAGCTACTTGCTGGAACCAAAAATTCTTTTTTTTTTGCATAGTATTGGGTTTTTCTTAAAGGTGCTTGTTCCGATCGTCGTTGGTACCCCCCGATTTCCCGAAGTTTAAAATTTTGATATCAGGTGAAAGGCCGTATTTCCTTTTCTCATGTCGTCCTGAATTGAGCTTTCAAATCCATTTCTTTCCTGCAAGATACCGATGCAAAACCACTGTTTTAATGGTTAACCATCATATTAGCACAGTAGTGAATAGAACGTTGCACTATGCATTAGCACGTCTAGCAGCAAATTGCAAGTTGCTTCCCACGGTAACTTGATGGTCAGTGTGTACAAGTGTCATGCTCTCATATCAGGTAGAGAAAACGATAGACAAAATCGGAACAAGCACCGAATTAAGTCACCGCCCTCGGGAGTGAGGTGGCTGTTTGCATACAAAACCTTATCAATTAGCAATGTGTAACAAGACACATTTAAGATGCATGCAGGCTAACCGACTGTGGACACATGTGTCATTTTTTAAGCTCATCATACCCGAGGGCTTAGAGCTAACTGACTATGTTTCCAAGAGATTGTCCTGTTTTGAAAAAAACGCGTTTAAAGTTTAAAAACACAGAGCTAAACTCAAAACTTAATTCACGAAAACCTTAATCCTTTGCCAATAATTTGGAATCCCATCTTAAACTATGTCCTTTAGTATCATAATTAATAAACTACTTGTGTGGATGTTCAAAATGGGGGAAATGACATAATCAGTCCTGGGCTCAAATATGTCAAAGAAACTGGACATACACATCGGTCATTTTTTTGTCTTACAACAGTTTAATAACACTACTACTGCTGTCAACTACATTAGGTGGTTCCCATTTAGCTCAAGAGTTACTAAATAGATCTAAAGATCATTTTTCCCAATATGTTTGTCACATCTTAAAATTTAAAACCAAAAGAATGTGTCGTCATTTTACATTTCCACAGGCCTTTCGGCTTCTCAGATGTCAAAAAATCACAAATACAGGGTTTTTCATATTTTACGTTTTATTTTTTCTGGTTAACCCACCCTCCTATTCATTTTTTTCGCAGATTTGAAAGCACAGGTGTGCTCTTTCATAATTTCTTTGCTGCGGGTATCATAGAAATATACTTTAAACTCTAGATATGATGGCCCATTTTCCTCTTCCCCCAAAAATGTGTTAAAATCAGATGTTTTTTGGGAAAAATGCCCCTTCAATAGAACAAGTGTGGGATTCTGTTGTTTGTCTCACTTCTTTTCACTAAAAAAGGAAATAAAAAGAACCCCTAATAGTTTATGGCATAAAGTCCATTTGCCACAAAATGGCCGCCTCGGATAGTCAGCCAATCAGTCATTTTCGTCTTGCAACAGTTTTAAAAACCCAACACTTCTGCTGGAAGAAATTCCACCAGCAACTACTACACGCTTGTTTAACACAGTTGAAATCTTTTTGTTTGTCTCACTTCTTTTGTTTTCACGAAAAAAGAAAAAAAAAGAAACCCCTCTAAATTTTGGCATAAAGTCCTTTTGCCACAAACTGGGCGCTCGATAGTCATATCCAGTCCATTGTTTGTCTTGCAACAGTTTAAACACACTTGTTGACACCGGCTGCCAACTAAACTACCAATTAAAACGCTTTTTTAAAACTTTTTTTATTAAACCAGTGTGGGATTGTTTTGTTGGGGTTGTCCCACTTTTTTGTTCACGAAAAACAAACAAGAAAAACCCCTCAAGTTTGGCATAAAGCCATTTGCCACAAAATACAGACTGGCGGATAGTCATGCATCGGTCATTTTTGCATGTCTTGCAACAGTTTAATAACACAACTGCTGGCTTCCGTGTCACCTAGTACAAATAACTAATAAAAACAGCTGTTTTACACAAGTGTGGAATTCTTGTTTTGTGTCACTTTTCTTTTCACAAAAAAAGAAAAAAAATACCGACATAATGGCCGACTCTGATATTGATATTCACTTATATGGGCGTATAGCCATATCTGTCGAACACCCTTCTGAATTTCTGGTCTACTCGTCGTCTTCGCCCACGTCCTCAGCATCTGGCTTTTTCCTTGGGGGTTTTGTTTACATACGTTTACTGAAGACCTTATAGACAGTACGAGTGTTCCTTTATCTTCAAGTTTTAAAGAACCCGTTGATCCATGTACTGATCAGGATCCGTGTTCGTTTTTTTCATGCCAAGATATGCAACCACGGATCGCTGCTTCTTGTTTTTAAAAAAATATAGGCACCGCAAATAATATTCATATTCAGTACAGATGTCTCACTTTTATGCTTTAATAATCTTCCGAGCCAATCTTTGTTAAACGACTTCCGGCGATCCGTGCACGGATTGTAGATTCGGTGTTTTAGTTTTACTAAGTTAGGCCTAAGGCCCTAGGCTATGCATCCTTCCACCCCAACCAAATAATCCCGTACCATCCCTTAGGCCTACAGAATGATATTCCAAAGGGTGTACCCACTGGTATTACACCCCTCAAAATTTAAGCTAGGACCCCACCTCTTGCAACCCCACTCCTAACTCTAACAAACTTGATATTGTGCTTATAACATTTGCACAACTAGGCTTCGCGAGGCAAAAGTTCTCCATGATTTAAAATAGTCAAAGCATCAATCCTTTAAGCTTCTTGGCTAATTCAATTTCACTCCTTCTGACCAATACTACCTCTTCTTGGGTCTAAGAGCCTGTTTGGCCAGTTCATCTTTGTATTAGTCAAGTGCATTGTAGGGCCAAGAAGCCTTAAACTGGACAAATGGCGGCAATAAGCCTCTCTGCACCCCCTGATGACATCACATGTTCAACTTGTATAGAACGGCCAGATTGGTCAGCATTCTATGCTGGACAATAGTCACAATTTGGCGAAAAAAAAATAAAATATCCTTAATGGACATAGAATGGACATGGCCTGTTTTGGCTCAAAACTAAAACATCTTAATGGACATAAGCAAAAGGAGGGGTGATGCATGGGGCGCCATCGTATTGGTTTTGATATTTGGACATAGCCAATTTTTTCCACAGAGATAAGTTCTTTCATGTTCAATTGTAACCATATCTTCGTTAATTGAGCAAAATTGAGACATAGTCAGTTCTGGCTCTACCCCTCTCGATACGTAGTAATGCAAGCCTATTGTTATGGCAATGTGTTTGACTCTAATCTATCTATCTCTATCCTGTCTTTCCACTTGGCCGATAATGCGTCTTGTTGCCAAACGCTTTGGGCCAGTAGCAGCGAAATCGTCAGAATAATCATTGACCCAAGGCCATGTGGGGTTCACAGATTTGGGCAAAGGCACGTGGGGCAAGCGATTAAAGGGGCCATTCTTTGGAAAATCTATAACTTCCTTCTTGTGCCACAATCAATTGTAATAATCACTAGACTTGGTTAGAAGACCCACTGACCCAAGGTCCCATAGGGTTTCACAGATTTTTGGGTCAAAGGGCACGTGAGCCCAAAATTAAGGGGCATTGCTTTGAAAATCTATAAATTCCTGTTGCCACAAATCAATTGCATCATCACTAGACTGGTCAAGACCTGCTGAAACCAGGCCCATGGGGGTTTTCACAGATTTTGGTCAAAGGTCACGTCCACGGCCATTAAAGGGCATTCCTTTGAAATCCTAATTAAATTCCTTCTTGTTTCCAGAAATCAATTGTTATAATCACAACTTGGTTTAGAAGAACTGCTGACCCAAGGTCCAAATGGGGTGTTCACAGATTTGGGTTCAAAGTCATGTGGCCCAATTAAAGGGGCATTCTTTGAAATCTATACATTTCTTTCTTTCTCTTCTGTTGCCCACAAATCAATTTTTATAATCACACTAGACTTGTTAGAAGAACCACTGACCAAGATCCAATGGGGTGTTCACAGATTTGGGTCAAAGTCCAACATGGGCCCCAATTAAAGGGGCATTCTTTTTGGAAAATCTATAAATTCCTTCTGTGCCACAAATCAAATTGCATAATCAACTAGACTTGGGCGCAGAAAACTGTGGCCCACGGTCCATGGGGGGGTGTCACAGATTTGGGTCAGTCACATGAGCCAATTAACGGGGCATTCTTTGAAAATCTAGTAATTCCTTCGTTTCCACAAATCAATTGCTATAATCACTATGTGCTCCAAGAACCAACTGACCAATGGCGCATGTGTCACAGATGTTTGGTGAAGGGTCTGTAGGCCGATTAACGGGGCATTCCTTGATGATCTTGGAGACCTGCGGGCCTACTACTAAATAGTATGCCCTGTCTCAAGATCATCCTGGGAAATATTCTCACCATCTTCCCTCTGAGCAGGTCTATATTTGGTCTACTATCAATGCCAAACCAGGGGTGCTACTCCTAAATGTCCTCTTACTATGCTCATGTTGTGGACTTTTCACATTAATATCGCCCACACATGTAAAATGTTTTGTGAACCCCTCGGGGTGTGGTGTCAAATAAAGAAAGGAAATAAAAATACTATAAATTTAAAATGTAAAACCGGGGTCTTACTCCTAAACGTCTCTTGTGCTCATGTGGGGACTTTTCCAAGATTAATATCTCACAATGGAAAATCAAAGAAATACACGAATACCTAAATGTAAAACCGGGGGTGCTACTCCCTAAACGTCACTTAGCTTTATGCTCATTTGGGGGACTTTTCACGATTAATGTCCCCACAATGGAAAATGTTGTGACCCCTGGGACGTTGTCAAATTAAAGAGAGGGAAATAAAGAATACTATAAATGTAAAACTGGGGTGCTACTCCTAAATGTCTCTTACTTATGCTCATGTGGGGGACTTTTCAAGATTAATATCTACACAATAGAAAATGTTGTGCCCACAGGGTGGTGTGCCCATATTAATAACCTGCTGAGCTACAGCACCATTGGTGCTCTTGTTATAGGCAAGTTATGGGATGAAAACAATTTCAACTAATCCTAAGGCCATTATTCTTGCCCAAATACTTTGTTCGACAGGCAAAGTCGATGTGGGACACCCGGGGGGGTACTCAGATTTGGTTTGGTCGGGGATGTGCAGCTGAGGAGTCGCACCCCTATACCCATTCCTAAGGGTCATTTGGTAGAAAAAGGTACCCATTTCTAAGGATTTTGCTTCAAATATACATTCAAATTTTTAGCTTGATTTTGAGCCATTTTTCTTGAAAACGGGGCCCATGTCTAAGGATTTCTCATGAAAAAATGACCCACTTGAGCCGATCATCCCCGTATACCTTTAACGTGTGAGTAACCCCCCCGGGGTGGGACACAACTGACTTAGAGATGTTGATATAACTCTATAGTTGTTTGGCTACTATATATTGTCCATTTTTGCACAGTTATATAACCCTCGTCTACCTGAACCATTTTTGTAGCAAAACTCCCGAAGGGGGTTGCCACTCCCCTGTGATTTTAATTACAAAACTTCTGATTCCTATAAATTTGATACCCACAGGATAGCTTACAGTTGTTTTGGACGAAAAGGAGCGAAAAATGTCAATTGGCAATTTAAATGATTTGACACCAAAAAGTTTTTTTTAGGAAGGCTGAAAAAACCTAAAGGGGGGTGGCAACCACCACTCCTTTGGCAGACGAGGGTTAATATGATTGATTTAAAATTGTGAAATGGACATGATGAAATGATAACTTGTTTTCGTATAAATTACATCTGACATAAATGCATGGTGTGTTATGTGGATTGGTAAATTGCAAATTTAAGTTGCTGTACATAACTCTTATAAAGTTTGAGGCTTAAACCTATAGAAATTGAATTGCAAATGCAGATTGAAACTGGATGCACATTTTGCATCTATTTTTATCCCCCTGGCTTGAAAAGCAGAGGGGGATATTGCGAGGGTGCGCATGTGTGTGTGTGTATGTGTGTGTGTTTTGTGTGTATGTGTATGTGTGTGTGTTCCAATTTGGTTAGGTTTTGGCAGTTTATTTGTCTTTTGTGTCTCCTTCGAAAAGTTTAAGTCTGATTTAAACCAGACTTGGGGTTAAGGTGCAATAGGGGTTCCTTCATATATGGATGGTGTCAAAGGTCATGGATCATGGTCAAAGGTCATCTTTGGTCATGTTCCAGACTGCCATCTTGCCAGGGGATGTCACAAGTTTACTTGCAGTATTTTTATAGATACCATATTGTCTGTAATTAAACCCCAAGAAATTTTTCAAAAAAGGCCAAAAAGGTCATTTGTTCCATTGGAAATGCAAGTGAAATTATTGTCTTAGCAAAAACTCCAGTTGAAGCTGGCTGACCCATCATGGTCCAATTTTTCATATGTTTTCCCTGTCGCAAAACCAAAAACATCTGCTTATAAATTTTAAGTTAAATTGTCAAACCGTTCCAGGATAAAAGAAGCAGAAAAGCATTCCACATTTTGAGATTTTTGTTCATAACGTGGAAGAGAAACATTTCGTGGGCCTTGCAGTACACGAGGGTAATGAGAAAAGGAACTTCCTTCTGATACCAAAATCTCAATTTTGATGGAGTAAAGCAGGGGACAAGTTGTTGATAGGGTCATCCACCTTTAAGAAGATGTAGTAGCAAATTTATTGCATGTTAAAGGTATATATGACATGGTTTCAGATTCGACTTAGGTTTTACTGCCAAAAGTGTAAAAATGTGAAGGTGCTAAAATAATGAAACAAAACATGTTTTTTAGGTTAAAATTTTGTGTAGAATCCAAATCTGAAGTAAAAAATGCAAAATGTTGGATGCATTCTGAGATATCGCATTTTCGGGTATTGCGCAATGCCAAGTCCCATAGAAGCCTATGGTATTTTGCTGATTAATTGCATCTTGCTTTGATAAAAAAAATTCTCAAATATTTTGCAGTTTGACAAAAATTTAATACTATATTCTTGTGGGAATATGTCTTGGGCATTATCGATTAACTTTTCAACGATGTCACCCTTTTCGTTTATTTTTCACGGGTTCTCGAAGTGCCGATTTTTAGGTAAAATTTGGATCCCGCAAATTGATAAAAAAAAATTCTCAAATTTTAGACAAGGTAAAACAAAGTTAATACCATAACTATGTAGGGACTTGTTATGGGCATAATCGATTAAATTTTCAAGCCTATAGCTCTTTTAGTTTTCTCGTAGTTCCAGTTTTATTGAACAACAATATTTTTTTCACACACTGGAAAAATCAAGGGGTAGGGGAAACATTTTTGTATTTTTGGAATTATTACTATACTTGAAATGAAGCAAGTTAGGTATCAATTTGAAGCTTATTAAATTCTGCATAAACTGACAGGCAAACCATCACTGTAGACCCTTCTTTTCCAGAGATGTGATTGTGCAAAGCAAAATTTTTGTTCGAAAGTGCTAAATTTTGAATGTCGTTTGTCACGGGACATGTCAAATTTGAATGGTTCTGGTGTGCAAATTATGAAATAATTGATATAACAAATACTTGAATCCATAAGTAATAGTACCTTTCACTGATATATGAACACTATAAAGGGTCATATAGATGTATATTGTAGACTCTGTAAGTATTCAAAGTTGGTAGGTGAAAACTTTTGTCACCCGAAAAGTGCGATTTTCGGACAAAATTGGCCCCAAATCAATATTTTGTAGAAAATGGTGCATGGTACAGGTTTTTCGATTAAAAATTCATAATCTACGAACAATTTTACCCTAGAAAGAACATCTTAAAAATTAAACTTGGTTATTTTTGCTCAGATATGAATTTTTTCACACTTTGGCACTAAAACCTAAGTCAATTCTGAAACCATGTCATATGCAGTGTAGGTTCTTTGTGCCAATAGTATGTGAACAATCAACATAAATGTAGTGAAGTACTATGGAATTTATATCAGTTATCACAAACCAAAGATGCTTTATGTAGTACAGAATAGCATGAATCTCTGGTCTGCAGTGGTTAAAATTAGTGGTTCATTTCTTTCATATGTTTTCTACTTATAAGGCATTTCAACAAAATTACCGATTCCAATTTTGAGCTAACTTGCTGCAACAGTTTGGATAGAAGCATCTTGTATGTAGTTTGTTGCTTCCCCTTCCCCAGAAAAATTTCAAAGGCACCCTTTCTTCCTTTAAAGTGTGCGTACACTGAATCTGATGTAGTTGACTGCATATTGCACTGTATGTAGTTAATGAGAGAAGACATCATGATGGTTGGTTGGTTGGTTAGAACAACAGGAGGCAGGGGCACTTTTGTTATTCACTTACCCCAACTATTCTGAAACCATTAGTGTAGAGGTATTTAAAAATAGTGCAAAATTGGGTAGCTTGTACAATGCACCCTCCATGAGGTCCAGTTTGTAATATTTGTACCGGAGCTGTCTGCATGTACAATACTTGTGGCATGCTATCAACTTGTATTATGCTTGTGCCAATACTGTCGACATTCACTGTCAACTTGTACTTTTCTTGTTCAAGAGATGTGAACTTGTATTATGCTTGTGCAAATGCTGTCGACATTCACTGTTAACTTGTACTTGTTCAAGAGCTGTAAACTTGTATTTGTTCTGGTGCCAATGTTGTCAACTTGTACTGTACTTGTACGAGAGAGCTGTCAACTTGTACTGTACTTGTACCAGAGCTGTCAACTTGTACTGTACTTGAACCAGAGCTGTCAATGTGTACTCTCTTGTACCAAAGCTGTCAACTTGTACTCTCTTGTACCAAAGCTGTCAACTTGTACTCTCTTGTACCAGAGCTGTCAATGTGTACTCTCTTGTACCAAGCTGTCAACTTGTTCTCTCTTGTACCAAAGCTGTCAACTTGTACTGTACTTGTACCAGAGCTGTCAATGTGTACTCTCTTGTACCAAAGCTGTCAACTTGTACTCTCTTGTACCAAAGCTGTCAACTTGTACCAAAGCTGTCAACTTGTACTGTACTTGTACCAGAGCTGTCAACTTGTACTGTACTTGTACGAGAGAGCTGTCAACTTGTACTGTACTTGTACGAGAGAGCTGTCAACTTGTACTGTACTTGTACCAAGCTGTCAACTTGTTCTCTCTTGTACCAAAGCTGTCAACTTGTACTGTACTTGTACGAGAGAGCTGTCAACTTGTACTGTACTTGTACGAGAGAGCTGTCAACTTGTACTGTACTTGTACCAGAGCTGTCAACTTGTTCTCTCTTGTACCAGAGCTGTCAACTTGTTCTCTCTTGTACCAAAGCTGTCAACTTGTACTCTCTCGTACCAGACATTTTTAAACTGGCAAAATCTTGACTTTACAACAATTTGTTACCGTCTCTAGGTTTCAGCCTTTGTTTTTGCTCACTTGGTGTTGTGGATATTAATGAGTATATGTATATTGTATTTTGCTAGATTGGCAGAAATATTGGAAATCATTTAAACATGAATTGATAAGGTACCGTATTGTCCGTAATAAACACACTTCCACTAATGCCCCTCACTTTTTACCAAATGTTCCTAAAAACACCAAAATCATGCAATATATGGACATACACTGATAATTAACAATCATGATTACGAATTGGTGGCAAATATGCAGGCCTGAAACTTGATAATATGTTATCGATCTGGAAACCCGCCACTTGGTGACAAATTTATATTTTGAGTTTTGACTATCATTGCAAAGTTTGAAATATAAAGTTTCCATAACTTTTTACTTCTTTCTATGATACACATATCAAAATTAATGCCTTATACAATCTGACTCAAAAATAAAGTCCAGACATACAGATTTTTAAGGTTTTTTTTTTATTTTTTCAAAACTGTCCTGTGCTACAGGCAGTTTTCCCAGATCACATCACATATGTGCACAACTTACCCAGTACATAGTCAAATTAAATTGTAGATACCTTTGACAAGTGTAGATTTTGTATTTCTGGGCATATTATTTTGGTCTGCCAACTTTTCATTCTGCGTAACCTTGTACTCGCATTTTTGGTGTTCATTTGCCTAACCGTGTTATGTTTAACTTTTCATATTTTTAACTTTTTTTTGCCTTTCGTTCACATTTTTTATGTTGATGGCATTATTCACAAAAATAAAGCGTTTTCAGTATATTAGATAACCTAGGGAATTAAAGGTGCTTGTTGCAAATTGCCTTTGAGACCCCCCGATTTATACCAGAGTTGCATCAAGTTTGGATCAGATGAAAGGCCATATTTTTCTTTCTCATTGTCCTGAAATTTCAGCTTCCCAAATCCATTTCTTTCCCAATATACGTCGGGATAAAAACTGCCCTGGTGAGGTTGGCCTGTTGGGGGGTGGTACTCATTTGTCAAAGACCGGGGGGTCGGGGTTTTAAGACTTCGTGTAAAACTCAGAGAGGTTCGCAGAAGCGAGTCTTTGAAATCACCCAGCTTGGAGCCTAGACAAGTCACGACTTAGGCATTCGGGTACGCCCACTTGTAAGGATTGACATTTCATCACTCAAACCTCACTCGGGACCTCACGGACCACCTGCTAGTATTTACCCTTGCGCGCGCGCGGTGAATGATTATAAGCATCGCACCTAAACTACCACTACGCCGTGTTGGGCGCGGGATACCATGTCCTGGCTGCTGGATATAAATAGCACTTTGATAATGATTTAGATTATCAAAGCATCCATATTTTGGCTTATTTCCCCATTTGTCTTGAGAATACATATTTCCCGCTACATCTGCAAAAAAATCACTTCTTTTTTTAACTTTCTCCGTCTCTTCTCTGGTCCCCTACATCTTTTCCGTCTGTTGCTTCTTTTCCCTTCCACTGTTTCATATATCCTTGTCGTTATAACTGCATCCGTCCTTCTCCCCTCGTTTTCTATAATTCCTTTTTTGACATCTTTACATGTGTTCTTTCTCCTGTTTTTGTTTTCCTTCTCTTGTTTCGTGTTTTTTCTTCTCACAACCACCCCCCCCCTCTTTTCCCTTACTCAGGTGCCCTGTTGACCCTAAGCCTTCCCCTTTCTTTTACTCCTCCCATCTCCTGTTTTTAAAACCCTCGTTTCTTTTTTCAATATAGCTTCCTTTTAACTTCCACCTCTCGCTCTCGCTCTCGCCCTCTCTCCTCCTCTCTCCTTTTAATATTTCATTCACATTGCCTATGGACAATCATTAGCTATCATTTCCTTTTCCCCCCGTCTGTTTCGAGATTCCTCTTTTTCACCTCCATTCTCCTTTTTTTGTTCCTCTCTGTCGTGGTTTTTTCCCACACCCCACCTCCTTCCCTTACTCAGTCCATTTTGACCCTTCCCCTTTCCTTAACTCTATCATTTCCTGTTGTTAACACCCTCTTCCTCTTCTCCTAGAGCTCTTCCTTTTACTTTCCACTTAATTTCCATTTGTTCTAATCCCCTTTGGTCTAATAGCCATTTGGTCTAACTTCTTTTGTCTAAAAAACCCATAAAGTCTCATAACCAATTTGGTCTAATACCATTTATTCTAACATCCATTTATCTACAACCAGAATGTCTATATCCATAATGTTGTCCATCTAATCTAATGCCCATTTTGTCTACGCCATTTGGTCTAATAAACCAAACAAACCGTTGGTCTATTCCCATTTGTCTAAATGCCATCTAGTCTACGTATCAATTTGGTCTAAATTCCATTTGGTCTAATATCCATTTGGGCTAATAACCAGTTGGTCCTGATAGCCATCTGGTCATATCCCTCTTGTCTAATATCCATTTGGTCAATTCCCATTTTATTCTAATGTCCATTGGTCTAATATCCATTTGGTTATAATATCCACTTGGTCTAAAATCCACCTGAACTATCTATCTATATATCTTTATTTAGTCTAATAAAACCAATTTGGTCCTAATATCTATTTGGACGTTAAATCCAAAAATAATGATCTTAAACATTGATTTAAATATTAACCAAATGGATATTATAGACCACAATGGCATTAGACCAAAAGGGTATTGACCAAAGATATAATTAATATTATACCAAATGGGAGATTAGATCAATGGATAAGTGGACTACATGTACTTACACAACCAAATGGGCATTAGACCAATGGGTATTAGACCAATAATATTAGACTAGCTGATTTAACTGAATCATATTATACCCACTGGATTTAGACCACTTGATGTTAGACCAGTGGAATATTAGACCAAATGATTGTTAGACCAGAATGGGATATTAGCCAGATGGATATTAGACCAGATGGATATTAACCAGATGAGTATTAGACCAATTTGCATTAACAAATTTGGTTATAGACGATATGTATATCAGAATATGAGTTATAGACCCCGGATTAATTAGACTATACTGGCTATTGACTAAATGGTTCTTATTAGCCTAAATGGTTAATAGACTAAATGGTTATTAGAGTTAGACTAAATGGTATTAGACCATTGGAGTTAGACAACTTGCCATTAGAACCCAATTGGAATTAGACCCAAATGGCAAGTCACCGATTTCATAATGTTAATCATTTCAAAAATATAGATTAGTGGTCAAGAAAGGCTTAAATTGTAGTTCTGATTTTGCTGAAAACGTCTTACTTTACTTTGAAGATAATCGGACAAACACCTCAATTATGTAAACAAAAGTCTTTTTTCATAATCAGGACCCCAAAACCACTCACCACCCGCAAACAACAAACAAACAAACAAACAAATCTCGTGTCTTCATATAATGTTTTATTATCATTATAAGCGTATCCCATCTTTTTTATTGAAAAAATTTTTCAAGCGAAGAATTCAGTTTCAGTAAGAATTGCGCTGTTCTTTATATTTTTCTAAAAAAAAAAAAAAAAATTGGAAATAATACATTTAAAGAGAGAAATATTAAAAGCTATAGTCGAGCTTATATCCCTTTTCAAGCAAGGTCAGTATAACGCAGATCCTTACGCAGGATTTTTTTTTGGGGGGGGGGGGGGGGGGGGGGGGGGGGGGTCGGAACGATTCGAAAAGTGGGCCTTTGTTTTGGTAAAAGGGACCAAACCCTCCTAAATGCCTTTTTTGGATCTTTTTTTAACATTTTATCACCAAAAAGTGGACTTTTGTGTCCAATTTCAACAAATTTTGAACCTTTTTAAATCAAAAATCAGCAAAGTGGACCTTTTTGCCCCTTTGTGGAATTTGTGGGGGGGGGGGAGATTCGACCGCACCCCCCCCCCCGCCAACCCCCCCCCCCTGCTTACGGGCCTGAGTAAACTAGCTGGTATTGTGGTTCTACAATCTGCGTCGCCAATCACTATTTTAATGGAAATCAATGTGATTTTGAAAAATGAACTTGATTCAACAATTGAAAATACTATTTTTTTGCGATTCAACGTAAAAAAAATAGGTTCATTAAGGCGACTCAAATTGTTTTGGCAGATCCTTAACCCTTACCCTAAACATAACCTTAAACCCTAACCACCCTTAACCCTAATACCTACCCTCACACCTCACCCTATAACTATAACCCTTGAAACTCTAAAACTTGACCTTATCATCATTTGTCTTCTGCAAAATCATGGTTCTTTAAAAATCAGAATAGCTAACATTGTCGGAAATTCGGAATAAAAACACGGTATCTGGTTTCGGAATAGTGAATCCTTTTGCTTACTCTTAAAAAGAACCTTAATATTCTGAATAAACTACCTTTTCTTTTTGGACAATTCGACTAGCGAAAACCTTTTTAATTATCGGACTACGAACCCAGTTTCCGGAATGTGAATGACCTTTTTCGAAAAGCGAATGCGAAAAAGCGGGTTCGGAATAACGGTACTTATGGGTATTATACTTACAATGAAGATTTTTTTTGAAGTGGTAGAATTTTAAAAAAATTTCATATAATATTACTTACCCACATGTTTGAGCTTATTTCTTATGTTACTAAATTGATTTCCGAATGGTTTTCCGTATGATTATAATTCCTCTAACAATACTCGAAGCTTCCTTGGTTTAGAAGATATTAGAGGAACAGTTGAACTGAAGACCTATAGATATAATATCAACTCCTCTTAATCATCTGACGCATTGGCTAATTTGTAGATCATCGGACAAGTAAACCGAGGTCCCAGGTGAAATACTTGATTGTCAGTGGAATTTTTCACTGACTATATGGTTGTGATAGAAAGTCTAAAAATTCTTCATGTAAAACATGAATTTGTGTAAAATTGAGGGTGCCTCATCGTAAATCTCTGAGTCAAGCCTTTAATTATCAGAACGGTGGTGAAAATCGCAGTCAAACCGAGGTTTTAATTTAAAAAAAATCAAAGCCATGTCTGATTTAAAAATGAAAAACTTGTGGTAGATATGGACTAATGGTGCCATCTGCTGCTTCGAAAACTTGAGTTAATTTTTCCACAACTTTTTAGATGACACCGGTTTTCAATATTGATGAAAGATCTCCACTAGTTTCCAAATTAAAATGTTTGCGTTGACAAAGCTATTTATTTGCTGTCAATAACGAGTGTTTTTTATGACCCAAACAATCAAGTGACGATTTATTGTGGAATACTCATCACCACTTGGAAAAGTATAAGAACTCTTTTAGGGGTTTGACGCATCGAATGAAAGACTTTTATTCGATTTTATTCTCGAACTTGAAATAAATAAAAAAATAATAAAGCGAATTATGTAAAATTTGAATTGAGAAAACCCCAGTTCGTCGGTGGTTACCGAGACCAATTAGGCAATCTTGCCAATAATGTCATAACTGCATACATAGACTAGAACAATTCGTGCATAATGACACAAAATCTTACGATAAACCACTTAAACCGAGAGGTTTACAACTGTATCTAAAAATGAAAAACACCTTTGTCATATTGATCGGTAAAGCTCACAGCAAATAACTAAATAGGCCTAATCCATAGAAAATATGTTTAAATATCGGACGGAGCTAACTTACCTATGTTGCTACAGAGTCAAAATTATACCTTTGCAAGTTGATGAACTGAGTTTTAGACGATGATTAAAGATGACAAAGAAAACTGAGTTCATTAGTTCAATACTTGAAAAAAAAACTTTTCAACACACCCAAAAACCCTTTTTGTGTAATCATTTAAAAAAACACTGATGTAATTTCCAAACTTGCGAGTTAATTTCAACAAAGTTTGATAGAGTGCGGCAGCACAACCATTGGAAGAGGGGTACGGTCCGGAATACTAACATTTTGTCACCATAAAGAAGCTAAAATTGATCGTCGGGATGTGGACTTTCATGAAACAGATGATGAACAACTCTACAGTGGTGGCATTTTGCATACGGCGCATTTTTCCAAAGTGGAAGCCATCTTAAGGGCAAAAAAACACCCAGAAAACAGTTTTGGTCTAAATAGTTTTTGCTTGGTAAAGGAGTTCAGTAAAACTATTTTCCCCCCCACAACTAGCAAATATTTAATGTGCCGATATTTCCAAGATGGCTGACATCTTATTGACACAACCTTACAGATCTTTTACAATATAAGCCGAGGAAGAATGATTGTGGTGTCAATTAAAGATTTTCAGGGTCCAGGAGTTCCATAAAACCATTTTCAAATTTTCAGATAAAATAAAATTAATGGACGTTTCCATACGCCACTATCTCTAAGATGGTCACTTAAAGGCAAAAATCCTTTATAAACTCCACTATACAGCACCTAGGAGACGATTGTGGTGACAGTGTATGTTTTTTAGGTCAAGGATTTTCAACATCATGATTCTCACAACTGTCAGTGGGTCGTGATCAGATTTTATTATGTATCCCCATGTGACCACCCAAAATGTGTCACCTTAACCACTCTATATGTATTCCTCTCAAACCTATATCTGGAATTGCATGGGAGTTTTAATGTTTATAAACCTGTACTACTACTTAATAATAAATCATAATTTGTTTCCTTTCAATATGTCAAGAGTACAATGGGCCGTGAATTTCACACACTTAAGTGACCTTGGTCACGTGTAAACCTGTTGTAATTCATGTTTTTGGGTTTTCGTTTATATGTACCCTAAAGCGCAGTTTGGAAGTTCCAAGGAGAGTTACTCCTGAGGAATTTTTGAGTTGGTTTAATTTCAAGCACGGGTTATATATTTTATCACTTTGAGACATTCACTGACATTACAGTAATCTAACCCTCTTGGGTACTTGTATTCGAAAGATTGGGTAATCTTGGAAAACAGTGACATAATGGAATAACATTACTTTTATATTCTCTTACAGTTTTTGTAACATAGTTTTTATCAAACTCCTTGACCCCGAAACACTTATCTTGACACCAAAATCATCTGCATAGGTTATATAATAAAAATCTACGGTTTCTTAGATTAGATGTCGACCATCGCATCTTTCAAAAATATGCTTGTTTATAATTTTCATGACTCATACAATCCTGGCAATTGTCTATTGACCTCTTGACCCCAGACAACATCCCTTTTGACCACTAGTCGCTATAGTAGCGCCGTGACCTTTAAAGGCGGGCCATTTTTGGAAAATGTTGCCTTTATCGATTCCATCACTTTTAATTTTGTCATCACGTATTTTTCGTGTACTACACTACCCTACCAAATGATCGATTTTATCTATGATTGCAATGTTATTATTCCGCCCTGGTTGGTAGAAATCAAGGCCCTTTTCACTCTCATGCTGCAGCCCCTAATAGTATATTTGTCATTTTTTTCACGTGTCAGATAAACTACTTTTTCGAGTCAGTTTAAAAAAATAGATTGATTCCTTGCCACTTAAAACAATGGGGGTCAAAATATCAACCACCTTTTTTTTATCTGGTCACTTTATTTGAGACACTATAGTTCTTAAACCGGGGGTTTGAAATCAACCACACGTCGGTTTTTTTTTTTTCTGTTTTTATCATCGATCTTTAATGGTTCGCTTAGTGGGTTCAATTTCCCAAATGACCCGAAGATAGTCCCTTTGAGCGAAGGAGGTAGTTGAAATCAACTTTTTGGCTTACTGGTTTGTCAAGATTTTTTTTTTTTTGCATCCCGATTAACCAATGACGATTAAATATATATGTTTTATATTAAAGATATTAATTTTTGACCCCCAAAGGTTATTGTTCAAACATTATGACCCCCCCCAATATAGGCGTAGTCATTTCAACCCCAATGGGTTATTTTAACCACATTTGTAACAGATCATTGGGTCAACGTTACTTTTCCAATTTTGACTCAGTTGGTTCAAATTGACGCAGCCGCGGGGTCTAAATTTTTACCCTTTAGAGTTATTTTGACCCCTTATTTTTAAGTGTGGTAGTTTTGTGTTTTTTTTCAACAGTTTTTTTGTTTTTTCAAATGAATACAATACGGTGTATTGGAATGATGGTGCAATCCGCATCGATGTTTTTTTTTAATATTACGTTTTTTTTAATAAATAATAATTTGAGCTATTCAAATAGTTTATTTTTCATTAAATAATCGCTTACAAAACTCAGTGTAGGCCTATTCGAGTCGAAATATAAGTTTTCAACTTCTTCGAAAAAGGCCTTTTATTTTCAAAACCTTCTGCGATTGCCAAATACTTAGGTTTTCAACAAAAACGCAGTTATAACAATACCAGGTCGAACAAGTTAGAGAAATTAAATCTAAAAAACATCATCTATAGAAAACACACCAGTTTTCGAGCGACAGTTGATAGAATCTGCTTTGGAAAATTGAGATTAGTGATCTCAAAACTCGGATTTTCGAGATGACAACAGCCAGGCTTTCAGCCGTTCAGGGTGTTTTGTTTCTTTCATAAATAAACATATTTTTATTTTGAAAAACTAAAAAGAAAGAATGTTTACGGAATTTAGGGGAATTCTGCAACCAATCAAAAGTAAAAAAATATGGTGGGACTATTACAACATGTTTAACCAAAATACCAATATATTTTTTACGTTCCCTCTAAAAACTGTCCTTTTTTTCGAATAACAGTATATCAAAAGAATAAGCTTTACACTCAAATATAAAAATCGAATATCATTCTTCAATTCATATTTTTTCGCATTTTGTTTAAAACACTCTTGTTTCGAACTATAAATTCCGTTATATTATGCAATATGCATTGAATGTTTTGCATGGTGGATAGGAAAAGCCGTTTCGCTAGTGGCATGCTAGGGAGACGGGGGCCCAATTCCCATTCCTCAGTTTCCTTAACCAACCCCCCCCCCATTAAAAATCCGTGTTCACATCTATTTTAAAATATAAATTGATCATGGGCAGAAATCGTACGTAGGGTGGAGCCCAAAATTTAGGTAAATTAACCATTTTTGTTTTTTTTTTGTGTGTGTGTAATTTGCATGGGGTCCATTGATTTCCCTCCCCTCCCCCCGTTGCTTCTTTGTGTTGTATATCGTATCACGACCCTCCTCCTTTTCTTAAAAATACGTACAAATAATCATAGTTTACCTCTTGATTTACAAATAACTTTTTATATTGTAATTTAAAGACACTAATCAGTTGATTTTGAAAATATTTGAAATTGCATGAAAGGAAAAAAAAGGAATAGAGCTTCAAAGTGAAGGATCAAGTCTTGAATTCTCATAAGTTACCTTTCCAGCTGTAGAACTGACAGAAAAGGAAGAACGGCCAGTGTTCCAAGACACTATTCTCCATTCATTCGTGTTGTAGTAGTGTCCGTTCGGACATAATTCCTAAAATCTCTGATTTCTGTCCTTATTTTTTTTATTATGTTGCTCTGGTCTTCATCTTTTGCAGGTTATGTTCGGATACCTGTACTTGTTCATACATGCAAAAATCTGATTTGATGAGTTTTTTTCGATTTGCTGATTTAGCAATCACTGATAGTGTCTTTAAATCTATCAAAACCCAAATCAATTGCTAACAAAAACCATGGGGGGTCGGGACCACGATATGCTCGATTGGGCATCATTGGGGATTTCAAACGGTTAATTTGGGGAAACTGCTACGTGCATTTACTATGGCAGCCTCAGTCCCAGTGGCTATTAAAAAAAATCAACTTTAACCTTTGTTCCAAAAATAGTAGTAATATAATGATGGATTAATTAAGGAAAAATTATTGACTTCAAAATCCTCGGGGTTAGTTGATTAAACCAGCTGCAAAAATAGTGTAATTTCCAATAAAAACGGTCATTTAGATTAAAATATTCGTGACCAGGCCTAGTCTTAGTCAAGTCTGTGTGTACGTTCGATATGCGTGTAATAGCGCCCTCATACCGTTAAGTCTTGAAACAGAATAGCACCCGGAAGTTGATGCTTCGTTTTGAATTTGCTGTTGCTGTAGGTTGGCATGTCCTCCCCCATGACAAAAACAAGCTTTTTATTTTAATCGATTTGGTATGCACCATGCTTGCCGCCCTATTGTCCTCTGGCGGCCCGCAGTGCTTGAATCACCGAGTGGTCTGTGTCACCTGTCTAGAGGTGTCCAGACTATCAATTGTCAAAAGGGCAGACGATCTGCCACGCATCTATTTTTAAAATGTATTGAGGACCTAACTCAATTGTCAATATCATTGGATGGGATGAAATTTTCCACTAGTCCAGGCAAAAAAAATTACTTACACTGGAGTTATGACCTCCGGGCTATTTCGGAGGAAAAAATTAGATGAAGTTCACAGACCTTGTTACCAAGTTGGTTGGTCCCTTTGAGCTTATAGTACCCGGTGTTTCGTTTCCATAGAGTCATACAGTTACAAGGTCTGAAAACACAGACTAGGTTGGTGGTGGCACAAGGTGAATAGGGCCTTGTAATGTGCATTATCACTTCTATCAAAACTGCAAATGTTTCCCACGATACTTGGTTGTAAGATGCATGCAAGTGGCAGGGGTCTCATACCAAAAAGAGAACATACACATAATTTGCCAACAAGACCTTTAATAGTTTGATTCCTCCAATGTGAGTGTTTACTACAATAAATTGTAAACATTTGTTTTAAATATATTTCGTAGCAATACAAGAATTGTCTTCAGTTAAAACAATACTAGTAATCATTTCTGGTGTAAAAATTTCATTAGGAAAGTGCTAATCCTTGCTGAGTTTTGAAATTTGATTCAAGTTGCAATGTAAGCAATCTGCATTTCATGTAGGGTTTTTTTCTAATCTTTAGGTTCTTCTCACCTTAACAGGTTTGTGACGCTGAAAAACTAATTGGTAAATATGTCAAGTAGTATATTTGTATACCTTTCATCAGTAGTGACAGATATCCATACCAATGTGTTTTTCTTCTGAAAGTAATGACATTTGCCTTGTCAAGTCTTCATGTTAGTCTTTGTAATTGTATGTTGCACATGTGATTACCAGATGATTAGTAAAAATAAATAGAATACTTTATGCTAATTTGAGTGTAAAAGTTTGGATATTTTTGGTGTGTGTCTGTGTGAGTTTGTACATGGTTGGGAGGTTTGGACGGCAATAGTAGGAATGAATAACCAAATGCCATTATAGGTTTGTGATGATTGAGGGTAAGATTCATGACCGTTGCGGTTGTCTAAAATCTGAAAAAAACCTAGAGTTTGCTTTAGTTATCCAATGCAAATAACTCTTCCATTACCACAAAAATGGCCTTGTTGAGTTTTTTTTGTGCTCTTGGTCTTTGTACCTTTTGTGACACTTGTATATACTGGCAAAAAATAATTTGCATCAATTGAATGATTAAGTGAAACGAGAAATTTAACTGTATCAGGTGTCCCTAAAAAAATGTTTTTGTCTGATCGTAAGCTTTCCATCAAAATATCCCCATCTGGAAGGATTAAGCTTAGCTGAGAAATGATTCTTGGGGACAAATGTGAAATTCTAATTTAGTATAGGAACAAATACAAAAATTCAGCCTATGTTTTTATAGGAAGGAAACCCTTTTTCTCTCTTTTAAGACAGTTTCTGTAGCAAATACAAGGTATCTATTGAGTGCAACATATTGAGTGCCTATCTCTATGAAAATTACTATATGAACCACATATTTGGGTGGCCTAAAAAACTCTCATTGCCACCTTAATTGTGTAAAAGATAGAATAAATCAAAGGAATTAATGGAGAGCTAAGTTAATCGCATTTTGAAAAGTACTATACAGCACCCTTGTTGTTTTCATGATTTTAGGAACTCGCTAAGCAAAATCGTTGTCAGGTTTGTTTGAAAGTCTCATTTATTATGAAAAAAACAGAATAGGTCTTATATGGCAAGATTCTGCAATGGATTTTCTGATTTTTGCCAGAGATATAGCTC
Source organism: Ophioderma brevispina (assembly GCA_023653785.1). Classification (NCBI taxonomy): domain Eukaryota; kingdom Metazoa; phylum Echinodermata; class Ophiuroidea; order Amphilepidida; family Ophiodermatidae; genus Ophioderma; species Ophioderma brevispina. The sequence continues at coordinate 31,395 of JAMKCH010022914.1, forward strand.
TGACTGACCTTATCAGTTTCAAAAGTGTGTGTAGCATGCGTTTAAAATTGCTCTAAAAAATGAACGAGACGATTTGCATAGGTCAAACAGCTGTGTCATTACCAGACGATAGTTGAAAGGGTGGTACGGTCAAAAACACAAAACCAAAAAAAACCGTAAGTAATTTTGCAAAAACTGCTGTTTGCACAGAAATATAATTAAAAGGCTCTTGCATAATGATCGAAACAATGTCAAAATTCCCACGTAACGTGGTTCACAATAACTGATATATGGTAATTCAACAGTAAATTGATATATTTTTTTGAATGCAGCATAATGGAACCGTTCATGGAGTGTCCGTACCCCTGTTCGGCAAAACATCTCATAAACTTCTTAAAACAAATTTGCTAAAGGAAAAATATTTATGGCTGGTTGTAGATTGCCCACATTGCATAGCATTTCCAAAGGTGAAATAGTAGGCATGCGGTAGTTTTTGACCACCACCCATGCTCCATGAGCAGGTCACCCTCACTAACCTCAAAGGGCATCTATTTCTTATTTTTTACTTAGAATTTTGGTTCATCCTTCATGTAAGACTGCATGAAATTAGCCTAGCATGAAATCTTCTATAAGAGGATCAAAGGATTACAAGGATTGTACAGCTTCATTCCGTAAAAGAGTCTTAACTCTAGTCTAACTCATGAATATCTTACACCAAGGACACGCCAGAATTTTTCCCTCTAATCTGAAAAAATAATGAAAATTTTATATATTTTAAAAGAAGCAGTAGCGAGACTTGAATCCAAGACCACTGTATCATGAGGTCAGATACCTAACCACAAGACCAGCGAGGATTGGTGTGCCAGATTTGCAATTCTAATCCTTGATAACATTTACGGAATAAAGCGCTACTGCTATTGTGGTCAGCACTCAATATAATGAATAGCTCCGCTCTGGAATGGTTGCCACAACCTATGCTCCAGGAGCATGAGTGGTGGTCAAAATCTCGCACTTGCAAAATAGTGAAGTTGTTTCTGGACTAACTTGTTTAGTCCCTGTGTTTAGTGGGGAACCCAAAGTGGACATGCCATGGCAGTGGGTATAGGAAGGGTTTCTCCTTCCACATGAAGTACATTCAGTTTTCAAGACACATTTTCTAATGAAAAGTTGATATCCACAATTTAAAATTGGCTAATAAAAAAAATAATGATACTTTTGTAAAGTTATGTTTTGCATGTAGCAAAAATATCCTTTTTTGATCCCCTCCCCCCCTAATAACACCCACAGGGATACCGACTGGAATTTTTTTTGATCCTCTTTTTTTGATCCCCCTATATGTTACTTATGTTCCAACCCCACATGTAGTGTCTTAGCATAACTGACTGGCATCCCATCCTCGTCACCAATGTAAAGTAGTCACACAGACACAGTTTATATTATTTAGTATAGATTTATTGTAACATAGTATGTGCTCGCGGTCTTCAACCGCTCATGCTCTAACGCCGACTGGTGCGACGTGGCAGGATCGTAACGGATGGTTTTCTTCGTGAACATTTTATAGTACATGGACTTTTCCTTTGTGGATGCTCTTATTATTTGCCTCTGTGGATATTTTTTAAACCTTTATAATAAACAATGCATGTAAAAAACGATTTAACTTTCATCGGCATATATGTCAAATTAATTCCATGCTTATGTCGTCAAGACTGAAATAATTTAATTCATCGGACTTTCACTTTTCATTTCATATGGGAAAGGATGGATATACAAATCATTTTGTTGCAGCAAAAGGACTTGGACTTTTTATTTAAAGGTGGGAAGAGTGTAGTGTCTTAGCATAACTGACTGGCAACCCATCTCGTGGCTATGTGATAGACCTGCCACGTCGCACCAGTCGGCGTTAGAGCATGAGCGGTTGAAGACCGCGAGCACATACTATGTTACAATAAATCTATACTAAATAATATAAACTGTGTCTGTGTGACTACTTTACACCACACCAGAGTATTTATGAACACTCCCTTACCAAAGTTGTTGATCTTTATGGAGTTGGTCACTGTTAGGTGTTGAAAGTTAGGCATCACAGGTCAGCTAAGGGTCATGGGTTAATATATTGAGGATTTTTTGTGCCGCAGCTTTTTCATATTAACAAGTATAATAGCTATACAAGACAAATTTAAAAACCTGTGAAAATATAGGGTAGCTTTTTGGAGCAGTTGAAATGGCAAATTCCAAACACTGCAAGTGTCAGGGATATAAGTTCTAAGGCTATAACCTGAATTCAGGCCTTCAGTTAGGCCTACTCAAAATTTTCGCAATTTTATTTATTTTCAGTCCGTTTTGGAGGCGTTTAGCCTAAATTCACACACTTTTTCAGGCCGTTCAGGCTTTTCTCTTCAGGCTTTCTTACATCCATAAAGTGTACTCTCAAGATGGTCAAATTTGCAAAGACAAAACTGTGAGGAGGGGGGGGGGGCACCTGTATTCTAAGCGGGTGAATTTCATTCTCATGTATGACAAAGACCATATATGCAAGCTTATACAGGACTTAAAAGGGATGCAAAAAGTGGACCTACCCCAGGTCCTTGCAAACATTTCATCACAAAAAAGTGGGCTTTCTTGTCAAATATTCTCTAGATTTCAGACCTTTTTATTAAAAACAATCGGCAAAAGATGGACCTTTATACCTTTTGTTGAATTGGGGGACTTCAGCGACACGTACCCTCGTTACCCTCCACACCTTCAGCTATCTTCCCTAGCTCCCGGGCCATTCTCCGATAAAGTGTTCAAGTTTTGTCTCCAAATGACCAAATATCAACATTAAGGAATTCCTGAAAATCATTGAAAATCATAAACTTTAATATTCTCAGAACACGGAACAATGCATGGGTGATCTTAAAAAAAATATCCGATTTTTAGTATATTGCCTAACGTTAACACTTAAGTAACGTATCTGGCCGGCCTTTTTCTTAGTCGTGCTGTTCTTGACGAATGTACGTGCTTCACCGACTTAGTCAGTATACCTTATCAGGTATTACCTTCGTACTAAAGCATGGTATAGTATTCGTCAGGATCAATTTTGAAAACATAACTCCTAAGTATAATTTTTATTAATAAACATTCATTCTTAACGGCCAAAAACAAGCTTTAAACTGTGCATGACTGTGAGCGGCACTAAAAACAACTTTTTGAACACTTTATCGGAGATTGGACCTCCCATATACACTCTGAATTTCATGAATTTAAAGTTAATCCTTAGGATTGTAGTTAGGTGTTCAGATTTAAAATTAAAGGGGCATTTTGTGATCCACAGCCTCGCCCCCCCCCCCCCCCCCACGACTAAACTTGAACAAGTTGAGATTTTATTATCATTTGAACAATTGGCCTGTGTCTAGTATGTGTGCCAAATCTTACTTAGTAATTTGATCCACTCTGAAAGAAAATCATAAATTTTGTACTTTCTGTCCATAAACAGAAATTACAACACAGTAGCATATGGGCTTGATGGGCTACCGTGATACACACGCTTTTGATTATAACATCAAAACGCTTACAATCAGATTCAACTGAAATTTTGGAAGCTAGTAGGCTTTTTTCTCAAGGATATCTATAGTGAACCATGCACAAAATTGAATGTGCTAGGATCGCAAAATGAAAATTTATTTTATTTGGTTACAAAAATAACTGAAAATGAAAACGAAAGTTGATTTGTATATATTTCAATAGAAAACATAGGCTGATTTCGTATTTACTCCTATACGAAATTAGGAATTTCACGATTTTTGTACCAAAGAAACAGTTCTGTTTAATTCTTACAGATGGGGATAAATAATTTTGATATAAAGCTTTACACCAGTGCCAAAATCAGAATTTTCACATTTTTTCAGGACACCTGTTATTTGAAATCTCTCGTTACACCTTTAATCTTATATTTGCATTAACATTAAAGGCACTATCAGTGATTTGCAAAATAAAAATAAGATTTTTGCATGTCTGTAACAAGTACAGGTACCCCAACATATCCTACAAATGATAGGGCCAGAAACAACCAAATAAGGACAAAATCGGATACATTAGTCATTACTGTCCGTGCGGACACTTACTACAACACGTAACTGCATGGAGAGGCATATCTTTGAACACTGCAGTTTGCTTCCTTTTCTGTCGATTCTTCAGTTGAAGAAAGTAACTTATGAGGGTCCTACGGACTTATACTTCACTTTTAAACCATCTCTGCAAATTTCAAATATTTTGACTCTTTCGGATGAATCGCTGATAGTGTCTTTAAATCAAATTCAATTTGAATTCGAATCTGTTATGGTTGAATCAACAGTCTGAATCTAGGGCAAATAATATGAAATTTTCAATCTATTTCACTTGGTAAAACAAAATCACCATAAAAGCTCCTAATCCAGTACTTCGGTTTGACTTTAGACAAGTATGCACTGCTGATATATGATATGAAATTGCACCCAAAGTGGTATGAAAATAGTCTGAAAATGTAGGCCTATACCCAAATTTGAAATGAGACTCATTTCAAATTTGAGTGTTACATGCTTTTAACCATATCCTGAACAGACTATGGTCTCATGGTAAAGGAAGCATTCAGGCAAGGTTTCAAAGAAGTTTTCACAAAACGACCCCATTTTGTTTTTTAAAAAAATTAGCAAATTATATTTATGGGCAATTTGGCTTTCTATATAAGCTCGTAAAGCGTGTATCAGTGATGTCAGCCTTCTATGTAACTACCCAAACGTAAACACACATTGCATGCAGCAAGCATTCTTCCGGGTTGTCGTCTCTTATGCGGTGTAAAATTGGACACATTCTTATCTGTGGCAGTTCGAGTCTTGGGAAACTGATGTAAATATCTTAGACCACACCCAGATGTATTTCCTACACCACGGCTTCAGCTGCTGTGTCTCTAGACTAGGTCAGTATATGGTCAGTATCATCATGCCGATTGGTCGAGTACATGTGGAACTGTATTTTTTTGAAAATTTCATATTATACAAATTACAATCTTGCAACCAAGGTTTTTCAAATCAAAATTGTATGAGGATTCCAAAAATCACGGGGGTCATTTTTGTGTCGCCAGAACGAATGTTCATGGAGGCACATACTAGTCCAAAATTCTGTGTGTGTCCGTCCGTCCGTACGACTCGGTTAACCTTTTTAAAAATGCTCTTCTGGCTAAACGCTATGCTAGTCCCAATAATTGTGACTACACATTCAGTGATATGATAATGTCATGACCAATGTTAAAATAAATGTCAAATGTGTAGTCACAATAATTGGGACTAAACGCTATGACCGATTTACTTCTAACTTGATAGGGTGATAGAGTAAGGTGTCACAATATCATGTGTAGATTTTGGTGACATTATTTGCATATTGAATTTTAATTAGCTTATTTGCATATTTTTCAGACATTTCGGTTAACCTTTTTTTAAAATGCTCTGCTGTCTAAACACTATGCCCGATTTCTAACTTGATAGGGTGATAGAGTAAGGTGCCGCAGTATCATGTGTAGATTTTGGTGGCATTATTTGCATATTCATGAATTTTAATTAACTTACTTGCATATTTTTCAGACATTTCGGTTAACCTTTTTTTAAAATGCTCTGCTGGCTAAATGGTATCCCGATATACTGCATGCCGTATGAGTTCCGTAAGAGCTACGATGATGTAACTTGGTGGAAAGGAGGGGGCGGGGTGGGGTAACATGTTGGTGATGTCATGTGACCTTGGTGACCTCATGTGACCTTTGGCCGGTCAAAATGTTAACCCTTTCCCGCAAGGCTTGTGTGCAAAGTTATCTGGAGTTTCGTAAGGCGTATAATGATGTAACTTGGTGTAAGGAAGCGGGTTAAAGAGTTCTCCACTTGATTAGATGTTGGGCATATTTTGGGTAAATTACATATGCAAATGAGCTAATTAATATGCAAAAATTATTAAGTGTAAATGTTCTGTTATTGCAGATAAAAGCTTCAAATTAATCTGAATTTCATGATCTGCTTCATGCTTTTAAAGGCCGACTCAGAGATTTTGAAATATAATTTTTTGTGTAATAATTAAAAATAATCAACTAGAACTAAAGACAGTAACCCCAAATGCACAATTCCAAAGTTTGAGATTAATCAGATTTTTTGTTTTGATGTAGTAAACATGTGTATAATAGTACTAGTATACTAGGATACTGTGCATAACAAAAATTCCGGATCCGGAATTTCATCCGGAATTTTATAACAAAGTTGTGATTTTCTATATGAAGGACTTTGATTTGAGCTTAGTTATTTCACACAAGGATTAATATATGGACAACCATTACATATGTAAGAAACACAATTTGTTTGAAAAAAGAGTGCACCCTCATCGAGCTTAGACTTCTGAACCATGATTGTTGATCTCTCTCTCTCTCTTCTCCCTCTTTCAATTTGTCCTCTCTTCTCACCTCTCTTTCTTTCCCTCCTTTGCTCTCCCTCATCTTTCTCTCCTCTTCCCTTCCTGCTCTCTTTCTCTCTCTCTTACACCAGGAAATCAATTACTGATGTCATGACTGAGGACACATCGTACAGCCAGTCCCATCACATCAACAAAATAACCGATAACTTATATATATCAAGTGCCGAGGGTGCCAGGAGTCCAGCAGCTCTCCGAGCAAAAGGCATAACATGCATTGTGAATACCACACTGCCATTTCAAACACCAACGCCAAACTACAAGGATATTGAATTTATTCGCATACCCGTGGATGACAAACCAAGCACCGATCTTACACCTTACTTTGATTTGATAGCAGACAAAATATATGGCGTTAAAAAGAGTGGAGGCCGTTGTTTGGTGCATTGCCTTGGAGGACGCAGTAGGTCCGCTTCCTTAGTTATCGTTTACCTTGTGAAGTACGAGAATATGACGCTGAAGCAAGCACATCAGTACGTCTGGGACAGACGACCTATGATACGTCCCAATCCTGGCTTCTGGAAACAGATGATTTTGTACGAGATGAAATTAAGAGGGCAGAACACAGTCGTGATGGTACCCTCATCAATAGGTGCCATACCCGATGTTTACAGAGAGAACAGAGAGGGTGGTGGTGCAATAATTATGTGTCCTAGGGGGAGGGTAAGATTAGAAGGTGCCTCTTCAGAACCCCATCAGGGTAACTAAAGGCAGGCCCATGGACCCCCCACAATTATAAGCTTAAAGGTGCAACGAGGGATTTTGAGGCCACCCAAATAGTGTGTCATAATAGTAACTTCATATAGGATAGACACAAAATAGATTTGTTACCTTGTACTTCAGGCGCGGATCTAGGGAGGGGCGGAAGGGGCGCGCGCCTCCCAGTAATTCTGCAAAATCTTGCAAAATCAGCCCATTTTGGACACATTTAGTCTTTCAGCCCCCCGGTAATTTTGACTTTCAAATACTGGATCCGCCCCTGTATTTGGCTACAGAAATGTCTTAAAAGAGGGGGAAAAGGTGATTTTGATTTTCTTATATTTCAATACAAACCATAGGTTGAATTTCGTATTTGCTCCAATACGAAATTAGAAATTTCACAGTTTTTGTACCAAAGAACCATTTCTCAGCTTAATCCTTTCAGATGGGGTTATTTTTTATGGAAAGCTTTACATCAAGGCAAAAATCAGTGCTTTTGATTTTTTAGGGACACCTGATAAGTGAAATCTCTCGTTGCACCTTTAAATGCTTCACAATCTAATGGGCCTGCAAATTGCCAACAGAATTGTGAATCATGCCAAACAAAAGGCATTTGCAGAACAAGTGCCTTCAATTTTGCCCACGGTTGCGATTTTAATGGAATCTTGGTATATCCTTATAGCCGCATCGCAATATAGGGTTAAGTGTTCCTTGTGGGCAATTTTGTAGTTGCAGATGTATATTTCAGAGACTTTGAACATCTAAATTATTCAGGCTTTTGGATTTTGAACAATTGTAATTATTTGAATTACCTCTGATAGAAATATAAGATCTGAAAATTTAATTCCAATCTTATTCTCGGTTTGCATGACAAGCCATAAAACACTGTAACTCTATCCTTGTTTTGGTTTTTCCCAAGAGGAAGGGAAGGTGTAAAGGGATAGAAGCTAAAGAAGGTTTCACATCTTGGATGGGATTCGAACCCCAGCGCACCAGTCTCATGAGCAGGGATGGCAAGCCACGAGGGTTTCGCTGGCCTGGCCAGTGATTTCGTGACCATATGTGTGTGTTCGTACGATGACATCATGCGTCACATCTTTTTGGACTTAGTGCATTTTCTCGCCTCGGCTCAGTGAGTTTTGGTTGAGATAGAGTTAGGGTACCTCTTACCTGTAAAAAAGGAAGGGTAACCTAACCCTATCCCTGTTTTGGTTTCTTGCCAAGATCTCCCAAGAAGAAGGGAAGGGGTAAAGACAGGCTCAAAACCAGGATTTTTTTGGGGGGAGGGGCAATTTTTGTCAAAAGGGAGAGTTTTCCCTAGCAATTGCAAATTGGGGGTGGGGCGCATTTGGCAAAAGTGCGCCTTTTTACCAAAAATTTATCCTTTTTAAAAACAAAGCATAAAACAACCTGATTTTTGGCCTTTTTTTAGCTCTTTAAAGGGGTTTACGGGCCTGGGTAAAGGGATAGAAGCTAAAGAAGGTTTCACATCTTGGGTGGGATTCGAACCCAAGGCCCCTGGCACACCAGTCCCATGAGTAGGGATGGCAAGCCACGAGGGTGTCGCTGGTCCGGCCAGCGATTTTATGACCATATATGTGTTCGTACGATGACATCATCACATCTTTTTGGACTTAGTGCATTTTCTCGCCTCAGCTCAGTGAGTTTTGGTTGAGATAGGGTTAATTGAGTGTATTCACAGAAAGTGTACTTTTTAGTTGTTTCAGTCACAAATCCTCAGACATGTACAGATCTGTGATTGAAACTGATACAGCTTTACTTTTTGCAAGAGGGACTAAGCTGAAGAAAAACAGCAAAGACAAAGATTGGGGGTGCGGTCGCATCCCCCAAATTCCACAAAAGGGGCAAAAGGTCCACTTTCTGGTGATTTTTTTTATAAAAGGCCCAAAATTTAAAGAAATGTTGACAAGAAAGTCCATTTTTGGTGATGAAATGTTCAAAAAGTCCAAAAAGGACCATTTTAGGGGGGTTAGGTTCCACTTTTACCAACTAAAGGTCCACTTTTTCCAAAAAAAAGTCCACTTTTTCAAAGTCCTGCATCCCCCCAAAAAAATAAATCCTGCGTATGGTCCTGGGCCAGACTCCCTCATATAATGTTGCTGTGGGGGGTTCACCACTCTTCCCACACAGTGAGTCTGTTTTGCATTCCCAGCATATGCTGGTACCCATTTATACTCCTGGGTGGAGAGAGACAAGCGCGAGGTAGAGTGCCTTGCCCAAGTGCACAACACATTGGCCGACAGCAGGGCTCAAACCCACAACCTTATGCTTATGAGGTGTGCACTGAGGTAAGAGTAATTGCTGCAAGAGTGTGAGGTAAATCCGACCACCCCTGTTCAATGGGACAAAACTGGATTTAAAACTTGGATCTTCTTCTTTGCTGCTGCCCCTGCTGCTGTTATGTCTGCAACAATGAAATAACTAAAGTGACAGGAGGACATTTTTTGAGAATATGAATCTCTCTCTCTAGATCGGTTGTAGACCACCTACAACCGATCGTTTTGAATGTTTATTAATATTAGACAAACAAGTACAAAAGAAAACCACAAACTTTGTTTTGAACTTGCCTACTATAGTAATCGTCCCTATAGAAAACCATGCTTTGATTTTCTGTCATGCAAGTAAGAAAATACTAAATCATCATCACATTACAAAAAGATGGCGTATTCAGCTTGTTTTCTTAAGGTGTGATCTAATACATTGGTAAGTATTCTGAATATGCAAAAAAACTTTCCAAAACAGGCTACCAAATGCTCAAAGTTATCATGGGGTAAAATTTGCAAAACGGTCCGATTTTAAACTAATTCCGAATTACTTGTACATGTTGAATGGTCATATAATAGTGAAAAGCAATCGATCACTCCATCTACATTTTGTTTTATATTGGCCTTATAGGGTAGCAGCTTGTGGCCATCCATAGATCTGGTAGTAATCTGTCATATTGAGCCCTATAACTATGCAAGGAACTGTTTGAATATGTATTTTCAGTTTATACACAAGACGACAAACAAATGGACACACTTTTGGTACAAAATTGGATTGATTGAGCCCATATTTATTGGTTGAGCTATGATTTGCAAAAATATTGGGCGAGACGTAGTCGAGCCCAATATTTTAAAACTCATAGCGAGACCAATAATTATTACTTATATCAAGCTTCCGAAAGGTACAGAGAAATCTTTGTATTGTTCAGTTTTGGTGCAAGTTCCCGGATGCAATACAATATTCTTTTTAATATTGTATCTCATCCAGGCTTTTTTTAGTGAGAATGACATTGACACATGATTTAGACTGGTAGACTGCATGGGATGTACTCACCAGTTGGACTACAATACTGTCAACGCAAGGTTTGGTTTGAGTTAGCCCGATATTTAAATAATAATAATATTGAATGGCTTTTTTTTTCATATGATAGAAGAATATATTGCACTCGCTAGAAAAATATTGTATTCGTCTTCGGCTCATACAATATTTTTCTAGCTCGTGCAATATATTCTTGAATCATACTCAGTCATTCAATATTAAATAAGTATTGGGCATCATCCTATTTTATCATTATGTTTTGGATCCAATATTTTACCACACTTGGATCCTTACAAACATAATAATGAAAAGTATCTTAGCATTCTGAACCTTTACCCCCAGTATGACGAACTGTTATTTCCATATAGTTAACCATAAGTCATATTAGTGTTTGGTGAACAGGTTCTGACAAAAAAAATAAGTCATAGGACAAATTATACCTTTTTTAATATTTGACACGATGGTATACATTTGAAAACAATGGAACCTTTTCAAATTTACCCCCCCCCCCCCCCTTATTCCTCAATTAGCACAAGGGGAACTTGGGGACTTTTTATATGTTGCTTCGCACAACTTCGCGGACTCGGATTTCTTGAGGAGGGCGCCCTCATTTTTCAATCAAATCATGTTTTTTCATATACATAATGCTTGTCCTTATACTAATCACTACATGATATAGCTAAGGCCAAATCAAAGTCCTTCATAACCTTTGGTGATAACACATGTTTATGAACACAGTAAAACACAGATTTAGCATGTTATTGTTCATTTCTTTGGTTTATTTTGTCTATTCAAGTTTCATTCAGGAAAATACATACAGGATGTTTCTTGGCAATCATATTACCAGCAATTTTTATTTGAGGTGGAAAATAAGCTATTTTGGGTTTGCATCACATGTTGCATTGTGGGCAGGAAATTTCAGTACAATCCATTTCTGGCTGCTCACAGATTAGCAATCTCTCAACCCATCCTCAAAATCTTGAGTACCAGAAGTTCATTGGGTTATACCAAATACCCAAATCCTTGTTTAGGCCTAGAAAAAATGTTTGTTTGCCATAACGAAGGAAAAATATTAGGACCGGTTGATCAATTTTGTTCTGTTTCTTTCATTTTTTTTTCATTTTTTGGGAACTTACCACTTATTTACTCTGAATATAATAGGCAAAGATTTTATTTGATTTTAATTTTGTGTTGTCTTGTTTTATATTTTTTCTTTGGGAAAGAGTTCCATATGTATGTACCCCCTTTAAAATTCTACAGGAAACAAATTCTTTTTAGTTACGGCCTAACACAAACAAACACCCTAACCCTAAAGCCAAATATAAGAAAATAGTTTGTTACATGTGGAACTTTGAAGGGGGTACATGGAACTCTTGCCCTTCTTTGTATTGCATTTTTTTCTAAATTGTAAATTAAATTCGTGAGTCGGTCAGCAGATTTTTTTGATTTTGTACTAATTTTGAGTCTGCAGGTTTTTCTGCGGTTGGTCGTTACAGCAAACAAACAATTTCTCTTTTCTTGGCCTTATCAAGACAAATATAGGAAGCTTAAAAAGTCTAAAACTACTGCAAATAAAATACACAATCAAATTAAGTTAAATAATAATACTACTTTGGTATCGCTGAAGTATAATTAAAATAAGCTATCAATTACACAAAATTATTTCAGACTAGAAAATTACTATGCAAAACAACAAAGCAAAAGGGTAAAATACCAATATACAGACCAAAATTTTAGGTGCAAACTATTTGCTTCAGCTGTTATCCTTAAATAACTGCTGAATTAAGTTCTCATAACATTAATAATCTTCAGGGGTGGACAACTAGTTTAACACTTAACTACACAAGAGGGGGCACCTAGGGGGCCATTTTTTGTTTATCGACCTACATATTTTAATGCTGCAATATATTTTGTTTATATTTTTGTAAGTATTATTAATAAGCTTTTGGTGCCATAATATGTTATACTCATCATATAGCCATTGTAGAAACAAAATTGGTAGATCACATCAGGGGCTGGGGGGATGCCAGGGGGACCACCCCCCAGTTTCAAAATTCAGAAAAACAGGTTTTAACCCTATCACTATTCTCGTTTCTAGCCTCCCGTGAGGATGGGAAGGGGTAAGGGATAAAAGCTAAAGAAGATTGCACATCTTGGGTGGGATTCAAACCCAAGGCCCCCGGTGCACCAGTCCACATGACCAGGAATGGCAAGCCATGAGGGTGTCGCTGGCCCGGCCAGTGATTTCGTGTGTTTCGTATGTGCATTTGTACGATGACGTCGGCCCAACTTTTTGGACTTGAACATTTTCGAACCTCAGCTCAGTGAGTTGTAGCGAGTTTTGGTCGTGATAGGGTTAAGCAATAAATTGCATTAAAATTTGGGTTCTTACCTATATGACTTGTGTAATTTTTTGCCTTCTCTAAGATTTTACCCAGGCACCTCCCCCGAATCGCACATTAAAAACAACCAACCCTAAAAATACAAAACGGCCTGAGATATTTAGAATTGTGCTTAATATAGCTGATATAGTTCATGCGTTACCAATTAAAGCAATCAGCACAAGTTTGAGTGAACCAATGCAGTAGAAAATGGTCTTCATTGTGACACCACATTCAATGTTTTGCCCCTACTTTTCTAACTGAACAAAATTTCTCAGTTTGTATTTCTTCAATGTTGATGTCTTTAGAGCCTTCTACCATGTGGTGGGTTTCATCTGAAAATCTGTCAGAAAGTGGTTTTATTATGCATGGGCCCTTGGAGCCCCTCCCCTTATGCACTAACGGAGTGCAAACCCCTTATGCAGTTAAGTGATAAAGGTTCCACACCACTAAATAGATCTGGTCTGACACCCTCTGGCTGAAAAGTGTTTGAAAATAAGGTAAAAAAAGTGTCAGGTCTAAGTTACAATGAAAACTAGTAGGAAATGGAGCTTTCTGGGTTATATTTTGTTTTACAAACTATTTAAAAGCTACAAGCTTCAGTAGCTCAAAAAAATCTGTGGTCAACCTTTGGATTTTCCTGGTTGAATGGAATCCAGAGGGCTAGATGTCCAAGGTAATTTATACTGTATAAGTGGAAATTTCCGCGTACAGATATTTTTGCTATTTTAACAGTTTTGCCAAATGCGCAAGAATTTAATTTCAGTCTTGACATCAATGCAATACAAATCTATTGGAAAAACTTATTTTCGCAAGTTTTTATTTTCGCATTTTTATGTTCACTCGCGAAATTGGCGAAAATAAAAACCTCGCGAAAATTTCCATTTATACAGTAATTGATGTTTTAATTAGGGCCACTTTGTATATAAACAAATAGCAATATATTTGGTGGTGTGCAACCTACAAGACAGTCCAAAGGTGACATACAAATTGCATGCAATTCTTGTTGTATCCTGGAGCAAGCTATGAAAAATACTCTCATTTTTGTTACAAATTCAATGAGAAAACATTTACATTTGAGTTGTCTACTGTAATTGGAGCTGCAGATTATAGTACATGCCAGAAGACAACATTTGGACCTTTTTTTAATTGAAGCGAGGCTCGGGTGGCTGGGTGCAACTGATGCTCACATTAAAAGTTCCATTCATACTTCAATGCAGTGCAGCAAAAATAGATGAAAACCATCTCTGACTCAACGCAGCAGTAACACAGTTCAAATTGCATTGTGCTGCTGCTGTGTTGAGTCAGAGATTGTTTTCACCTATTTTTACTGCACTGCATTGCAGTGAAATATGAATTGACCTTATACAACGCTTGTGTGAAATTTGAAGTACAACTGTTCTGTGGAGCTACTCAAACCTCGCTTTCATCACAAGATGACTGTGGTGTGAACACACTATGAGCAGGTAAAATCTCAGTTCCCTTGGCACAGTTCAGTACCTTCCATTCCCCAGTGTAATTAGAAAATACACCCCCTGGTTTTTGGGTATGATATATGATACCCAGATCACACAGGGGCAGTTCATGTCAATGCACGTACAAGTACAACCCACTGAACTGTGTCCTTAGTGGATGGGCATATTGTAACTCATAGCGACAGCTTCTATTTAGCTTTGTATTCTTTCACATTCCTCTCCCTTGTTCAATTTCTGTGATCTATGAAGACGGTGGTTCAGACGGATTTTCTAGGCATTCAGAACACGGCCCAACCTAGCCTAATGTGATGTGAAAAGATCCAATTTCAGCCTTATTCTGACATTGTGCAGGGTGACCCAAAAAATTGAACAGATGACAATGTCAACATATTGTGATGGGCCAATTTTTTTTGTCACCCTATATCACCATGATTTCAGTAACAAGTTAGAAATGGCTATTTATAGTGCCATGCGACTATCACATGTGTCATGGCTATCATTATCAGTATCCTTCATGGGTACCATATGTAAATTTTTAAGGGCCCATACCCATATACACATACGTACAGGCTGCAGGTTCGGGGGGGCCCACCTAATTTTTTTCCTGATGGATTTTTGGCAAAAATAAGTCTGGCACCACCACTGTGCAGGTTTGCTGCAACCCATGTGCTTATAATTGTTAGAAAAGTTGTTTTGAATGATTGCTGCCTTGCATGGTGGGCGTGGTTGCCCTAAGGCTAGGCTCACCACCGAAAACTGTGGATTGGCATCAGGAAGTTCATCCGGTAAAAATTATCTTTTGCTCCAATAAATCCTCACACAGTATTGCTGAGGGCGAGGTGTATCCGGCCACCCTCGTTTAACGGGGACAAAACCGGATTTAAAACTTTTGTTTAACTAACCGACTAATTGCACACTACCCTCAGCATCATACGCCCTAGGGTGTGTACGCTTTTATGTACGCTCGCTGAGAGGGCACAGCGTGACGCGCGCATATACGCATTCAAAATTTTTTCAGCAACTATAGCAATACCATAGTGATAGGGGCTTCCCCTCAGCTGGGGAAACCTGCAGCCTGGTAAATGGGCATGACCCTAACAATAAGTCTGTATGAGGATATAAACACTGTATCTGACAGTATCACTGTGGAGCGCACGCTTTAGAAAGCGGCCGGGAAATGAAATCTCAGAGAATCGTGAAAGGGTGGGGTTTTGCTATTTTCCAGTAAAATGCGTTTTCTAGTAAAAAGCGTGTGAGAAAAATAAAAAGCGTGGGTTAGGAGACTTGCCTAATACTGAAAATTGACTTACTTTTTTTTACCCCAAAATGATTACTTTTGACTTTTTTTACTTAAAGACACTATCAGTGATTTGAAAAATATTTGAAATTTGCAGGAATAGTTTCAAAATGAAGGATAAGTCTGTAGAATTCTCATAAGTTACCTTTCCAGCTGTAGAATTGACAGAAAAGGAAGAAAACGGCAGTGTTCCAAGATACGATTCTCCATTCAATTACGTGTTGTAGTAAGTGTCCGTTCGGACAGTAATGACTAAAATCTCCGATTCTGTCCTTATTAGATTGCTTCTGGTCTTATCATTTGCAGGGTATGTTAGGATACCTGTACTTGTTGCATACATGCAAAAATCTGATTTTTGATGATTTTTTTGATTTGCTGATTTAGCAAATCACTGATAGTGTCTTTAACTTTCGCCGTGACGCTTAATGAAAAATGTGCAAAAATCGCCTTGCCTTTCGGGCCCCGTCTCAAGCTGAGATGATCTCAGTTTTCGGGACCAGTGTAGTAGTAATATTTTTCATTAACCCTTTTACTGAGAATAACATGAAGTGATTATGACGGTCATCAATGGTGTACTGGATCGATCGGGGTACTTATAAATCTGACCGTATAATTGAGTAATCGGTTCTGAATCGGTGGTCGGGAAAAGAACTGAATTTGCCGATTACACTTGCCAATCAAACGCTTCCTAGAAAGGATTAAATTTTAAACAAGTTTTTTATTTTTTTTATTTTTTTTATTGCTTTAAAATACTGTACCTACAATGTTAGATAAAAAGGCATTGGACAAATGTTATCGGACATCATCAACGAACATATATTAATATAATTATATAATTAACCAATCAGGGCACGTATTAGCATTATTGACATTATTATTGACCTTAGCCACGCCTATTTTGTAGACACGGCTTCCGGGTCAAGACAAAATGACAAAAATGGTGTCAAATTGTCACCGGGCGGCTCGCGCGCGGCGGGTAGAATTTTGAATGGAAAACGCTACGTTTAGAACAATTTAACGTACGGTTCAGTTCAGAATATCATTTCACAGAAAGTTTCTGTGCACATTTCAGGCATTTTATTCCATATTTTCTAATTTCGGTACAAAATACGCATGCAGTTTGAGCCTTAGTCTAAAGTTAGTGCACGGTCCCAATACTATAGAATTTTAATATGCGCTGTTCTTGAGAGGTAGAGTAGCCGAATTCGACCACCATCGATAGGTGTGTGTTGGTGACTTGGTGTACATGGCATGGCGACCCGACAAAAGGGTGGGTTTGCAACTTCTGGTACAAAGGTGTTTTCGTAAAAAGGGTGGGTTAAAAATAAAAGTCACAGTGTTAATGATGAAACTCAGTGAAAGTGTGATGAAAACTAAGGAATGTACGGTATTTTAATTTTATTCACTACTTCATTGTCATTCATGGAACCATGGAACACAGCCCACTGACCTCGAAAGTTGGAGTTGATTTTTGCATAACATAACACAAATTCTTTCAAGAATAAGCATCTGATTGTTATGTGTAGACAAAATGGCAGAAGCTTGGAAATGTTAGGTAATTATGGGTGGGGTAAAGGAGTCGGTGGAATAAAAAGGGTGCTGTGTTTAAAAAGGGTGGGGTACCAGAGGCTGCTGGTAAAAAGGGTGCTTTCGTAAAAAGGGTGGGGTACCAGAGGCTGCTGGTAAAAAGGGTGCTTTCGTAAAAAGGGTGGGGCAAGGGTGGGGTTGGGACCCCACTCCACACAGTGACTGTATCTCATCATGATCCCATCCCACTTGTCTTGGTCCAATCCCATTTGGTCATCTCCACTGGAGCCAATCCCAGTTTATCCCAAATATATTAAATGGACCAGATAAAATCGGACAAAGTGGGATCGGACCTATGGGAAGTACCCATACACAATGTCATATACTTAATATCAAAAGAGTAAAGTGGAACAAAATTTTGCTAACATTGTCAAATCCAGTAACTGGTACCTCTAGATGAATTCTACTAATAATCAAAGATGCTTGTTCAAATTTATGGCCATCATGTTCTCTACTTGACACGAGAGCCTAGCACTTGCATACACTCACCATCAAGTATCTTGGGGAAACAAACAACTTGCAGTTTTGATGGTAGAAGCAATTGCAATGTCGTATTCATTACTGTGCTAATATTGATGGTTAACAATTGCAATGGCAGTTTTTTGTCTCAATCTTTTGAAAGAAATGGATTTGAAGGCTGAAATGACAATGACAAATTCAGACAATGAGAAAAAATACAGGATTTCATTTGCTACCAAAATTGACACTTCTTCCGGGGCACTTCTTCCCAATTGACACTTCTTCCCAATAGAAAAGCGGAACAAGCACTTTTAATCTGTACTTCACAACTTTGTTGTGGAAGATGTCCCTTACTATGTCATAATATAAAATTATATCCTACAATCCACTATATTCACATCACTGCATTACATATGACACAAACATTATTTGAGAGCATATCTTGGAAGGCCACATATACCATGCATCATAAAAGTCTACATGATGCCACAGCCCATCCTCTTTGAAAGGTCATTTAGGCCAAATGGAAAAAGAATGTCTCACATTTGGCAAAAAAGTTATGTGCTATCCCTTTTTCTTTTTTTTAAAAAATGAGCAACGTGCTATGTTGCAAAAATTATTTTTTTATTGTGCTTTTGGGCAATTTTTCCCCACACCGTACCTTCCGGCCCTTTTATTTTTTTGCAGACCATTTAAAACCCAGAAATTTGGGCTGATCGCATAGGGTTAATGTGTCAAAGGTAACTCCACATACTGATGCACATGGGTATGTGAAACAAACTTTTTTTTGGCCTTTCCGAAATTCTGGTGGCATCCGTGACAAAGCGCTACTGTACATTTTCTTAAATACAAACTTACATTTATCAAATTATGCAACTTTAACAGACATTCACAAATAAAGTGCATGTACATCATCTTAAGTAGTACCCAACATTAACTTTATATTTATACAGAGTTCAAGATCATAAAACATTAATCTGAAGGCCACGTCAAATTGGGCACCATGGTTTTGTAACAGACACGTTTTTACTTTGCTTTACCAAAAATATATCAGATGATGCAATAGTCAACACATGTTATACCTGAATAATTAACATGATTGAGTAACACTGACTACAGTAACCCCTTGATTTTATCAACGAGATGGTGATATCACAAGACAACAAAATATAACAAGAATCACTGTAGGGCTGATCATGTGTGATTGGCTCGAGTACCGTGTTGCCAACAAAAATTTTGATTAAGAGCAGTACGGGTGGGCAAAAAGTAGCCCAATTTTTACCGTAACCATGGTTTCTATGGGACAAAAAATCACCACTATTTGTGTGGCACCCACCAAATATGGCACTTTTTAAGTTCAAAAGTAGCCGAAGTGGGCACTGCTCAAGTACCAATTAAACGTGCAACAAGAGATTTTAAGGCACCCAGATATGTGTCATAATAGTTATTTCATATAGATTAGACACCCAATAGATTTCTTACCTTGTATTTATCTAGAGAAATGTCTTTAAAAAGAGAAAAAGGGTGATTTTGATTTGCTTACATTTCAATATAAAACAGGCTGAATTTCATATTTGCTCCTATACGAAATTAGAAATTTCACAATTTTTGTACCAAAGAAACATTTCTCAGCCTAATCCTTATATATTTTTTTATGGAAAGCTTTACATCAGGGCAAAAATCATCACTTTCGATTTTTTTGGGGACACCTGATATGTGAAATCTCTCGTTGCACCTTTAAACTTTGCATACCAGCTCGGGTAACATGCATCACAAAGACTGATCTACTGAGAATAAGTTACCATGGTGAGCATTCTACACTATCCACATGACTGAACTTACAGCTTCAACGCCTCTAACACCTTTCACAGTATCTCTGATTGGCCCATTACATGATACAACAATCACTGAACACCCAATCTACTTCTACTTATGTGTATGCACCTTTAAGATTTTCTTTTGTCAATGATGCAGGTAGAACCTTAGAAGCGAGCACTCAGATACACTTTCATTCTGTCATATTTGCCAAAATGCACGCAAGAATTCCATAAATTACCGTCAGATCGTGTCTGGCCCCCTGGTTTAAAGGTGCTTGTTCCGATTTATGTGTATTGTGTTCTCTACTTGATATGAGAGCCTGGCACTTGCACATACACCCCATTAAGTACCGTGGAAAACGAACTTGCGGTTTTGACGGTAGATGCAATAATGCATGTTGCAAAGCCCTATTCAATACTGTGCTAATATTGATGATGGTTAACCACTAAAATGGTGTTTTTTTGTTTGGGCTCAAAATTCAGAACGACAATGAGAAAAATACATCCTTTCATCTGATATCAAAATCGATACTACTTCCGGGTAAATCAGGGTGATCTTAAAGACGATTGGAACACGCACCTTTAAGCTTTTCTTATGTCTCTGATTGGCTTATTATGTCATATAACCCTAAGAACAACCTACGAAATCAGCCTAGTGTAGTACCTTGGAGGGAAATCTGCTGCAGCTTAGACTAAATTAATGGATGGCTCAGAACAGTGTTGCCAACACCGCTCTTTTCCTGCCCAATTGGGATACTTTTGAATGTCAGAAAGTCTTCTCAAATTGATATTTTTGAGGTACTCTGCCTAACTGAAATTTTGTTGGCAACACTGAACAGAAAAATCACAACCTGTTACTGATCTGATACATCACTTCTATAGTAAATAATTATGACATAGACTTCACCATTTACAAGAAAATTTGAACTACCACATTCAACACATCACAGAGATGAACTACCCAGGTCAGCTTACAAAAAATTTAAGTAGCTATATAAAATATGTAGGCCATTTTGTTATCATACATTCAATTTCTTGTACCTTCCTCATATAAATACATTCACTAAAATGTAAAAATCATTAACCATACAAACCTATAACAAAACGCAAGATTTGGATTCTCTAAGTACCTTGTGCTCCCAGAGTGCTACTATGCAAATAAAGTTAAGCTCCAGCTCTAGGTTATTACCTCAAACTTAAAAATATTTTTTTGCCTACTCAAAAATGGGATTCCCCCCCCCAAAAAAAGTAACACTGGGAATCAAACCCTAAGCACTGTACAAAGTGAGTCCCTTCAGCTCTACACCACCAATGAATGAGTGGTCAGTGGTGGATTTTAAGCCTGCATTAACATTACAAAATAAAAAAATACAATATTAACTTGATTAGCACAATTCATTTTTGTGCCCCAGAAACACAGGCTGTAAAAGTCCTACATGCGTGCACTAGGATGTTGACAGAATCTCAATCATGCTGACAGAAATTTACCAACATTTGTTTGCTTTTGGAAACTTAAAAAACTTCCTCAGGCAAGTGTCATCAACTTGTCCACTAATTTGAGATTTTGACATGTTGGTATTGCTCAATTGTATCCCAGTAAGGCATGTGAACAGTGAACAGTTTAATAGACTCATGAGTAGTTTTGTAATAGAAATCTGTTACAGCATCAGTCAATAGATAGAACAGCTCTGGTAATATGGAGTGCTTATGACAATAAAGACAGGCTCAGATTTCCCTGAGGATGGTGCCCACAATTTTTTAACAAATTATGTTATTTTATATACAATTACATAAATGCTTACTAATCACTGTGTGAAACAGCTAACCTCAAATCAATGTCCTTCACATTGAAGTCACAACTTTGCTGTAAAATGTTTTGTTATATACACAGTATCCTATGGATACTGAAGTTATTATTATAATAACTCCATTGTTATACTATACATAAATGTTTACTGCATCAACGCAAACAATTGATTTATCTCAAAATTTGGAATTGAGCATTTTAGGTGACTAATTTTAGTTATTATAAAATATATTTTGAAATCTCTGAATCTGCCTTTAATATGTCAAATCCTATTGAAGTCAAACTTCAGGATCAACCATTGCTCAATGAATGCTTTTAGAGAAGACAAGAAAACCATAATGGCTGTTTGGATTCATAACACTGAAGTACTTCCTATTACAGCAATAATACACTAATTACAATAAATTAAGCATGCTACACTAAAACACATTATACAAAACAGTGCATAAAAAGAATACAATTACATACTGCAAATGAAAGGCTTGTCAACAATAAACTATACATTAAAGCGTGGGTACTTTGGCTGAAGCATATTTGAGAGACAAATAAAATAGACAAATTCACTTTGACTGACTCCCCAGTCCCCAGTAGATTTTGTTGAATGGAGGATTCCAAAATATCTGAATCATGCACGGTCTTCATTTTGTAATCACTTTTAATGAACTTTATATCTCCATGTGGTGCAATTAAGGGTGTGCAATACTCAAGTTTTAGGTGAAAAAAAATGATATAACTAGAGCAAAATATTTTACTTAAATCCACACGTACTACGTGTTTGAATTTATTGCCCTTCAAAGGACATTTCATGTTTCAAACTATTTTGGCAAGGTTAGACATCATCAATTTGCACTTGAACTTACAATTCTTCTCTGTTTGATGTACATGTACTGGTACATGCAGCTATTCAGTTGGCAATCATGGTCTATAGTCGCCGTAACAATTGTTTGAACTAGCGTACACAGTACAAAAGTACCGTATGTGGACCCGTACATGGGCATATCGCGTGTCTATTTTAATCATTGTGTTTACGCGCTGTCTACAGCAGTGCCACCTTCACGTACACATGCAGCAGATTGTTTGAATCAGTTCAAACAATTATTACTCAGAGTATAGTTTGCTGACTTTGTGACACCACTGAAATCTGCCTCGCCTTTTGTTTTGATGCAAGCCTAACAGAGCATCAAGCAAATGCCATAGTTGACTGTATTAATGCCAATGTTAATAATCTACTTCATTGCCCATGAAACCCTTCTATCAGGCCATTTCACTATGAGCAGGGGTTGAAAAAATGTAAATTTCCCGGGAAGATAGTCACATTTCTCACAGATTTCCCACTGTATCTAATGTATAAATTTCCCTCCAAATGGCCAAATTTCACTCCAAATGGCCACATTTCCTGGGAAGGAGCTTCCCAAATTCCCCACTTTTTCGAGCCATGACTATGAGCTAGTAAAATCTCAATTCCCTTGCCACA
Organism: Ophioderma brevispina; assembly: GCA_023653785.1. Lineage (NCBI taxonomy): Eukaryota > Metazoa > Echinodermata > Ophiuroidea > Amphilepidida > Ophiodermatidae > Ophioderma > Ophioderma brevispina. The sequence continues at coordinate 54,156 of JAMKCH010022914.1, forward strand.
GTTCAGTAGCTTTCATTCACCAATGTATTTAGAAAATACACCCCCTGGTTTTGGCTATGATATATGATACACAGATCACACAAGGTCAGTTCATGCCAATGTACAAGTACAACCCACTGAACTGTCTTTTGTGGATGAGCATATTGTAACTCATAGTGTTTCCAGTGTAGGATGAGGAGCATTTGTACTCTGAACCAGTGCAAGACTTGTTGAAACATATCACCAATATGACTAACTCTATTACTGTAGCACTTTTACAATAAATTCTATTCAGCATTTTTTTTTAACAATTAAGCAAATATACAAGCCACACGATCACGTCTCCCTTTGCAACATGCAACAAAAAAAAGGATAACCACATCTATTTAATATTGCACACAGATCATTTCATTCAGGATCACTCTTAAACAATCCTTTCTGCATGAATTTAATTATGATATACAGGTGCAATTTACAAGCCTAAACACAATGGCTCCAAAACCAATAGCTCGTACTTTCACACGTTTTTTTTATGAGTTTGAGTTTCAAGTTACATTCAGCAGTCGCACTAAATGGCGTTTTGGCACGCACAGCGCCTTTTGCTGTGAATGCACGCCAAAAATAACTTTTTCCTGTCAGTTGGGGGCGCAGCGCGTGCCAGAAATAATTGGCCTCCTTCTGTGTCGTCCAACGGTCTGAGCGCTATGTTCTTGCTAGTAAATAAATGTACCCATATATGTGGACCTCTTGTTTTCACACATTCATAAGATAATAGCGTTAAGTAGAACATGATCGTACAAAGTATGCATTACAGTACAAATATACACATACCTCTGCACTGATATCTATAGCGCATGCAGTAGGCCCTACTTAGTCTATAAAATGAGAGTTGTTTACGTAAATAAAAAATGAAAGTTACGCACAGGATTTTCCGAAGAGGACTTTCTCGTGTGCTGCCTTTGGGATGTACTTTTGCGCTCCTTGCCCGGGGGTTCCTTGCCGTAAAATAATAAGGAAGTGGGAACTTTAGCAAGGATTAGTGTTCACTCTCCGGCTTCCGTTTTCTTAAGCTAGCCAGAGTGATAACCTGACCAGGTTTACCAGACCAGGTTTGTGAATTCAACAACCTTGACAGAATAAAGCTGTATAGGTTGTTGAATTCTTGGTGTTTCCGAAACCTGGTCAGGGCGGAAACTGCAAGTCATTAAGTCATTTTAACACTTTTGATTCAAAAGGTTACCTATACGACGTGTACTACATCCACAAAAAAAATCTCCATTCCACATTTGGAGAATAAAAATAACTTTAAAAACCCCTGGTTTTTGGAAAAAGGCCCAAGTTTTTCAAAATTTAGGGGGTTCGGGGGCTTTGAGAGAGAACCTCTTGTTTTGAAAGTTACAACATAAATGGTAACTAGCGGTAGCGGTGTCTTACAGTACAGTACCACATAGCACCAGTACCAGTTCTGATCTAATTTGTTGACCGTCACAAAGATCACGAAACTAGGGAGTCCAAAACAAAGGTCGCACAGAGTCAGGAGATTACATGATCACAGAATCAACATAGCCCTAACACATTAATACGTCAGGAATATTGGATAAACGATAGCGCAGCTTAATTTTCTATGCACATTCATAACCCTAAATCCTAACAACTCGAACCCTAACTTAGTTTTGCAAATCTAACACCAACTCAAATCCAAATGTGGGAATGTTTTTTATGCTGAAATGACATCACCCAAGTCCATAAATGTATTTTTTTTACATTTCCATTTTTTATTTTATTATGGCCAAATTTCCAGAGGTTTTACATCCCTGTAGTATGCACATAGAGTTTCATGAACGGACCCCTGGGTACTACTACCGTTCTCATTGTGTGTGCAATTAATTAATCACATGTGTTAGTAATTTGACTATAACCATATAGAATTTTCTAGTATTTAACAGACGCCTGGGTACTACTACCGTTCTCATAGTGTGTGCAATTAATCAATCACATGTTTTAGTAATATGACTATAACCAAATAGAATTTTCTAGTATTTAATACTAATCCTCTTTTTAATTTAACCAAATTATAGAGATGGCCTCATTCTGGTAGATGTTTCATATAGACGTCCCAAGTATGCAAATGCGGTATTGTTATTGAATCCATCCTGCCCAACATCATTCACAGAGCATGACGGAATCACAGAGCATGACAGAATCAATTGCAATACCTCATTTGCATACTTGGGACTTCTATATGAAACAATTACCCTCATTCTTCCACTTCAAATAATAGTGTCAGTGGACTCCATAAGAAGTGACCGAATCGAATACTCCATACACGTCAATGTTGCTGTAACATTTTTGGTTTGAACACACTTTGGGTTTCAGAATAGCAAGCAAATATAAATTAACAGTTTTTGGCAAAAATTAAATACACAGCTGCACAATAACCATAATTTGATTATGGTTATCATAAAAGTTTATTGTAAAACTATAAATAGTTTTAAATATATCAGTCTCACTGAATACATGATTTTATAATCACACTATCCGCTCCTGCTGAACTTAAAGGCCTTCTATAGTGATGTGATTAACTGTTGCAAGCAAACATTTTATCATGCAGTGTATTATGAGTGCTACAATATGGTTCAACTCATTTACTTAAAGGCCGACTCAGAGATTTCCCTCAATTTTCTAACAAATTGTGTTTTTTGCATGTACATAATGCTTGTCCACATACTAATCACTGTGTGAAATAACTGTAGCTAAATTCGATGTCCTTCATATAGAAAATCACAACTTTGTAACAAAATTCCGGATCCGGAAATTTTGTTATACACCGTGTTCTATGGTACATCTGTACTACACATACATGTTTTCTACATCAAAACAAAATATCCACTTCACCTCAAACTTTGGGATTGGGCCATTTAGGTAACTATATTTAGTTCTAGTTCACTATTTTCAATTAATAAACAAAAAAATATGTATTTCAAAATCTCTGAGTCAGCCTTTAACCACTCTGCTCGGATTGGTATGCGCAAGTTACAATGTAATCGACATTTGCTTAAATTGTAATGCTTCCAGATCTAGAGATAGAATGCAGCACTCTGCCAGCACGCCATGAATTTGGCAACATTAACAGAAACCCATGAAGTTGGCAACATTAACAGAATAAAAATGGTGCCCCCCCCGCAGGCTGAGTGCCGTCTCTCTTCTCTTCCCGTCTCTGCCATTTGGACCAACTCCATCATATATAATGTTGCTGTGCCATGGGTGAGTTGCCACTTCCTCCTGCACAGGGATTCCGGTTAAACATCCCAGCATATGCAGTACCCATTTATACTCCCGAGGGGAGAGAGAGGCAAGCGCTTAAGTGCCTTGCCCAAGTGCATAACACCTTGGCCCAAACATCCAAGGCTTGAACCCACAACCTACAGGCTTATATGCGAGCAGTGATCCAACTGCACCACATGTGCCTTTAAATAGTTCTATACTGCAATATTAAGGATGCCGAAGTCCAGTGTGCAGGCTGAATATGGCATTCTATCTTACAAGGGCTTGCTGGTTACCATTTTTACACTTCCAACAGTGACTGGCAAATATATGTAAGAGCATTCTCATGCTACAAAATTTTTATCAAACATGAAGTATAAGATCAGACATACAGGAATGAAACACCCACTTACCATTTGATGCTTTCTTGTCGGTAGCAAATCCACCAAACACACTAAATACACTATATAAACAAAATATAAACCGCCCTTTATTTCAGTGTGATAATCAAAACTCTTGACCCTCTGTGATCTCGAGACCAGACCATGTTCTCTCAGCTCTGCTTCGGAAATATTAAGGTCCGAGATCACCTAGGGTCCAATAGTTTTTGACTATGTCCCTATGGGCATCAATATTTGTATATAGTTGTCTCATCTTAGTTGAAGGGGCCGCACTCTGCAATTTTTATGTTGCGCATCCATGAAATCGCGCGCGCTATGCTTTGAATCGCAGCATTATACGCACGCGAATAAAGGGCGCAGGATAGAGACGCCTAAGTGGGAATGCAAAGACGCAGAATTACGTCAACATTCAACTTGAGGTGAACAAGTATAGTAGTTTCATGCCATGAAGCTATATGCAATTACAATGCCCCCATTGCCGCATAACACTGAAGTAATGTCAAACTTTTGTTTTACACAACACAACAACCAACAATTTTTTGGGTCTCGCCTGGAATTTGTTCGGCAGAGACTTAGTATCACTTTTCTGTCTGTCTGTCTGTCTGTCATGCTGTCTGTCTGCTCTCCGTCCGTGTTCACCTGCTTGTGTACGATTTATCTGGGTCCGTAAGTGCTACGATGGTGTAACTTGGTGGAAAGGAGCGTGTCCTGAGTTCTCGCCTTGATTAGATTTGGGCTTAAATATGCTAATTTAAAAATCTAATAATTTGCTATTTAGCGAAAATTTCCCGCCGGGCTTGTGTACAAGTTGTCAGGAGTTCCGTAGGCGTATAATGATGTAAACTTGGTGAAGAGCGGGCTGGAGAGTTCTCGAACTGATTATATTTCCGGGGCCGATTTCGGGCAAATTAAAGTATCAAATGAGCTTACTTAATATGCAAAAATCAGCGATAGGCTATAATTTTTTAACGGTACATCGGATACACACAAAATCCCTTCACTGCATGAACGCCTACCATGGTGCGCATCTTTTTAGTGCAATTTTAAAGTGTGTGATATATGCGTGCTAGGTATGCAAATGAGCTAATTAAATATGTCATAATTACTGTTCTCTGAAACAGTACTCGGATAGGCACATTCCTTCGCTACATGAAAGAATACTATGTCATGCATCTTTTTGTTATATTGAGGGGTTTTTTTTTGGTTTTGGTGTTGGGGAGGGGAGTGGGTGTTGCGGGGTGTTGGGGAGGGGGTGGGGTGTTTGCGGGTGTTGGGGAGCGGTGGGGTGTTGCGGGGTGTTGGTGAGGTGTGGGGTGTTTGCGGGGTGTTGGGGAGGGGTGTGGTTTTTTTTTGGGTGTTGGTGAGGGGGTGGGTGTTTTCGGGTTTAATTGTTGGGGAGGAGGATTTGGGTTCTACTGGTTTGGGAGGGGTGTGGGTTGTTGGGTAGGGGGGTGTTTGGGGCTGGTGTGGGGGGCTGTTCCTTGGGTGGGGTAGGTTGTCGGGTCTCTTGGGCGGGTGTGGATTGGAGCGGGGGATATCCTCTGTCAATCCCCTTGGTATCTGCTTGCAAAACAACTTCTTTGGGAACATTCTACTTGTACATGGTCATCTGGTGTGCTGCTTTTGTCTTACAGCTTATACGCGAAAGCAGGCGAGACTTGTAGGTTCGAGAACCCCTTTTTTTAAAAATAGTAACATCTACTTTGAGCCTAATCTCCTAGCAAACCTTTTATAATTACCAAACAAAGGAAAATATGCACCTTTCTCAAGGCAATCAAAATTCACTCGTAGCACTAATCACAAATATTGGTTAACCAATATATAGCCTAGACAAAAACAATATATTGTATATAATATAGACCTAGACAATAATCCAGCGAAATTATTGTTAACCAATAAATAGCCCAGACAAACACTGTGAACTGTTGACCAACTTTACATTCTATCACCTTACAAGACATTGAATATCACACGCTCATCTTTTTATTGAAATTATGTATTAAAAGTTATGTCTTTTACAGCATTATCGGACCCTAATTTGGCATCTGGATTTCCAACGGCAATTAAGTGAATTCTTATTTGTAGTTTCTATTGCAATCATCGGTCCCAGTCTACAAATCACCTCTAAGTTAATTCATGAAATTTAGGGGAAAAATTATTGACGTCAAATTCCGTCGAGGTTAGTGGATTAACCTCACTGCAAAACTCTGCAATTTCCAATAACGGTCATTTAAGGTTTAAGTATTCGTGATCAGCTATAGCCTTTAGTCAAGTCTTTGTCTGATGTGTGTAAGAGCGCCCTCCTACCGTGTACCGTTAAGTCTTTGATAAAGACTAGCACTCACGTTACAACGGATGTTGATGTCAATTTGAATTCACCGTTGCTATTAAGTGGGCATGTCCTACCGTCCTCATTGGTGTATGGAGATGATACTATTAGTTATTGGGTGAAGCGGAGCCCTGATACGGGCATGCAATTACCATGTGCGAAGCCCCATGCCAGGTGAAACCGAAGGCTGAACCTGGTATGGGGCTAAGCGCATGGTAATTCCCTATATCACTTCACTTTATATTTAATTTTGGGGGATGCATGGAGAAGGGGAAGCAACATTTAACATTATTCTTTTAACAGAATAAAACATCTGATACAGAGTAAATACAAGGGTACAATGTAATTATATCCAGCATTACTGAAAAAACGGTAGTCTCCACATGGATCACCTCAAATGGGGAAACCAAGACTGGGTACATTTTTCATAAATCATTTTTGAACTATTATGAATGGAATCAAATCTGAGACATGTCGTTAAAATGCTGAGCGTTGACTGCACACGTACATGTAGCTGAACTTGAGCTAGTAACAAGTCATCCTAATAATGTAAATACGTTTGTGCAATTTGCCAATTCAGCAGAGGTCAATTGTACTTTTGTTGCGTGCTATAGGTGCAGGGGCGACGCGTCTCAGATTTGCTTCCAGACATAACAGAAGGTGCACATTTCCTGGGGTACAGATCTAAGAAACCCATACCTGGCAATGATAAAATTTTACAAAATCAACAATTCAAAATAAAAAGTGAACACAATTGCCCAAATATTGCCATATTTGGCAAAGTACTAGTTGTAACGCTACAAAATTTATAATCAATAAAAACAAATTGCAGAAAAATGGCCTCTTCTGCAATATCACCCACAAATTTATCTCAAGAACCACTAACCCAAGACAGAGTTGCATTCAATCTGTACAACCACAAGGCAATAAATGGAGTTCCAGTATTTTTTCACCTCATACATTTGGTCTAAGGAATATAGCCGACTGCTCTTCTAAATCATCTGAACTGAAGCGTAAAGCAAGAGCGCCCTCACATTCCTGTACCTCTTCTAAGAGCTTTCCATTCATGTGCCTTCATCACTGTAACATCTGCTACTTCTAGAATTCACAACTGCTATTGCTCCATACTCCAGTCCTCCAGTGTGAAGCAAGTGCGCCCTCACTTTCCTGTACCTCTACTAAGAGCTTTCCATTTGTGTGCCTTCATCACTGTAACATCTGCTACTTCTGGAATTCACACCTGCTATTGCTCCATACTCCAGTCCTCCATAAAATTTGGGCAGATCCACTGTGCAAGAATTCTTTGTCTGTTTGCTCCCAGGTCATAGCCTCCTCAACCATTTTCTCAATTAATACCCACAACTTTATATTTGAAATTGGTCGGTTGTACATTAGAGCTTCTCAGATTAGAGCTATGGTTTTCCAACACTCAACCTGAATATTACTTGTTTACCATTATTTAGTAAATCTCACACCGATGTTTACTATAATTTTATGGGCTGGAATTCTTGAAAGGGGCTTAAAGGTGCTTGTTCCGATCGTCTTTGGGACCCCCTGATTTAACCGGAAGTAGTATAAATTTTGATATCAGATGAAAGGCCGTATTCTTCTCATTGTCCTTCGGAAATTTCAGCTTTCAAATCTATTTCTTTCCCAAGATACTGACAAAAAAACTGCCATATTTATGGTTAACCATCAATATTAGCAAAGTAATGGATAGGGCCTAGCACTATGCATTATGCGTCTAGCATCAAAAACGCAAGTTGTGTCCCACAGTAATTGTTGGCCAGCGTAACAAGTTGAAGGCTCACATTATCAAGTAGAGTAGAGAACATGTAGACATAAATGGAACATGCACCTTTAAACTACTTTAAACCCAGTTTTCCACCAGGGTAACGTTAGTCATTCATGAATGACCCATCCAGGAGGAATCAATTAGCAAAGTAATGGATAGGCCATCGCACTATGCATTATGGCGTCTAGCACACAAAACCGCCATTTTGTTTCCCACAGTAATATGTTTGGTCAGCGTGACAAGTTTAGGCTCCCATATCAAGTAGAGAACATGATAGACATAAATCGAAATGCACATTTAAACTACTTTTAACGCCAGTTTTCCACCAGGGTAACGTTAGTCATTCATGTAATTACCCATCCAGGAGGAATTTTCCTCACTTTACATTCTATCACCAACTTTCAGAGTATCTGAAAGAAAATAGGGCCACTCTGAATTGCCTACCACTGGTTTAAACCTGGGATTGGTTATGACTCCTTTCAATGCTCGCCTTTTTGAAGGGAGAATCCTGTCTGGGTTGGAGTTAATACATAACAACAAATCATTCTCTGTACATGTAGACCTGTGAATATTGCATTTTTCAGCAAGCCAACGCTTACAGATATTTAAAGAGCACATGCTCTTCACCGGTGCATAAGTTTTACAGATCACCCGTGCTCACAATATAAACCGTTTTGGGCTTATGAGCTAGTAGTCTTGTAGTTTTAACAGACTAGCAGTAAGAGGGACAAACACAATTGACTTTCAAAGCTATCAGTTGCGTGTCCTGCTCGTCCCCAAAAAAGATTAAAACAATTTTCTTTATGAGTTGACTTCCAAACTGCTGCTAGTACATCCATCTATGCTCCACCCCTTCTTTAGGGGTGGCTTAACACATGAATGGTGTTTAGAACAGAACCAGTGCAAGAGTTCTATATGTATTTTCTATGGCAGCATCGGTCCCAGTAACATTACAAAATCACCTCTAAGTAATATCATGATAATTTAGGGGAAAAATTATTGACGTCAAAATCCGTCGAGGTTAGTGGATTAACCTCACTGCAAAACTCTGCAATTTCCAATAACGGTCATTTAAGGTTTAAGTATTCGTGATCAGCTATAGCCTTTAGTCAAGTCTTTGTCTGATGTGTGTAAGAGCGCCCTCCTACCGTGTACCGTTAAGTCTTTGATAAAGACTAGCACTCACGTTACAACGGATGTTGATGTCAATTTGAATTCACCGTTGCTATTAAGTGGGCATGTCCTACCGTCCTCATTGGTGTATGGAGATGATACTATTAGTTATTGGGTGAAGCGGAGCCCTGATACGGGCATGCAATTACCATGTGCGAAGCCCCATGCCAGGTGAAACCGAAGGCTGAACCTGGTATGGGGCTAAGCGCATGGTAATTCCCTATATCACTTCACTTTATATTTAATTTTGGGGGATGCATGGAGAAGGGGAAGCAACATTTAACATTATTCTTTTAACAGAATAAAACATCTGATACAGAGTAAATACAAGGGTACAATGTAATTATATCCAGCATTACTGAAAAAACGGTAGTCTCCACATGGATCACCTCAAATGGGGAAACCAAGACTGGGTACATTTTTCATAAATCATTTTTGAACTATTATGAATGGAATCAAATCTGAGACATGTCGTTAAAATGCTGAGCGTTGACTGCACACGTACATGTAGCTGAACTTGAGCTAGTAACAAGTCATCCTAATAATGTAAATACGTTTGTGCAATTTGCCAATTCAGCAGAGGTCAATTGTACTTTTGTTGCGTGCTATAGGTGCAGGGGCGACGCGTCTCAGATTTGCTTCCAGACATAACAGAAGGTGCACATTTCCTGGGGTACAGATCTAAGAAACCCATACCTGGCAATGATAAAATTTTACAAAATCAACAATTCAAAATAAAAAGTGAACACAATTGCCCAAATATTGCCATATTTGGCAAAGTACTAGTTGTAACGCTACAAAATTTATAATCAATAAAAACAAATTGCAGAAAAATGGCCTCTTCTGCAATATCACCCACAAATTTATCTCAAGAACCACTAACCCAAGACAGAGTTGCATTCAAATCTGTACAACCACAAGGCAATAAATGGAGTTCCAGTATTTTTTCACCTCATACATTTGGTCTAAGGAATATAGCCGACTGCTCTTCTAAATCATCTGAACTGAAGCGTAAAGCAAGAGCGCCCTCACATTCCTGTACCTCTTCTAAGAGCTTTCCATTCATGTGCCTTCATCACTGTAACATCTGCTACTTCTAGAATTCACAACTGCTATTGCTCCATACTCCAGTCCTCCAGTGTGAAGCAAGTGCGCCCTCACTTTCCTGTACCTCTACTAAGAGCTTTCCATTTGTGTGCCTTCATCACTGTAACATCTGCTACTTCTGGAATTCACACCTGCTATTGCTCCATACTCCAGTCCTCCATAAAATTTGGGCAGATCCACTGTGCAAGAATTCTTTGTCTGTTTGCTCCCAGGTCATAGCCTCCTCAACCATTTTCTCAATTAATACCCACAACTTTATATTTGAAATTGGTCGGTTGTACATTAGAGCTTCTCAGATTAGAGCTATGGTTTTCCAACACTCAACCTGAATATTACTTGTTTACCATTATTTAGTAAATCTCACACCGATGTTTACTATAATTTTATGGGCTGGAATTCTTGAAAGGGGCTTAAAGGTGCTTGTTCCGATCGTCTTTGGGACCCCCTGATTTAACCGGAAGTAGTATAAATTTTGATATCAGATGAAAGGCCGTATTCTTCTCATTGTCCTTCGGAAATTTCAGCTTTCAAATCTATTTCTTTCCCAAGATACTGACAAAAAAACTGCCATATTTATGGTTAACCATCAATATTAGCAAAGTAATGGATAGGCCATCGCACTATGCATTATTGCGTCTAGCATCAAAACCGCAAGTTTGTTTCCCACAGTAATTGTTGGTCAGCGTATACAAGTTTCAGGCTCCCATATCAAGTAGAGAACATGATAGACATAAATCGGAACATGCACCTTTAAACTACTTTAAACCCAGTTTTCCACCAGGGTAACGTTAGTCATTCATGAATGACCCATCCAGGAGGAATTTTCTCACTTACATATATATCACACTTTCAGAGTATCTTGAAAGAAAATAGGGTCCACTCATGAATGGCTAACACTGGTTTAAACCTGGGATTAAGGTTATGACTCCTTTCAATGCTCGCCTTTTTGAAGGGAGAATCCTGTCTGGGTTGGAGTTAATACATAACAACAAATCATTCTCTGTACATGTAGACCTGTGAATATTGCATTTTTCAGCAAGCCAACGCTTACAGATATTTAAAGAGCACATGCTCTTCACCGGTGCATAAGTTTTACAGATCACCCGTGCTCACAATATAAACCGTTTTGGGCTTATGAGCTAGTAGTCTTGTAGTTTTAACAGACTAGCAGTAAGAGGGACAAACACAATTGACTTTCAAAGCTATCAGTTGCGTGTCCTGCTCGTCCCCAAAAAAGATTAAAACAATTTTCTTTATGAGTTGACTTCCAAACTGCTGCTAGTACATCCATCTATGCTCCACCCCTTCTTTAGGGGTGGCTTAACACATGAATGGTGTTTAGAACAGAACCAGTGCAAGAGTTCTATATGTACCCCCTTTGAAGTTCTACATGTAACAAATTCTTTTTTATTTTTGGTCTTATGGTGTTTGTAAGTGTTAGGTCATAAATAGAAATAATTTGTTTCCTGTGTGAACTTTAAAGGGAAGTACATACAGATCTATATATGGAATTCTTTCCTAAACCAGTTCAAACCGGAAATAACCAGGCAGAACAGGCAAGCAACTGGAGGTTGAGTTTTGTGTTGTGTGAGTGCAAGAAGGTTGTAAGTGCAATAGCTGCCATTTGTCAGAAATTCCCATCAAACATACTATAGTCGGGGACAGAATTAGCCGACCAATTGCGCGTATGTCTATGTTTGTCAATCGGCGCGGACTGTGATTGGTTTGAATGTGTAATATGGGTGGGGCATGTTCGAACAAAATATGATTTAAAAAGTCAAAACATGCCCTGTTTGAGTCGGGGTTTCGACGCACGGACACAATAATTCACGTAATTAAACTTTCTGTTTCAATAAGCTTTCAATGTTCACAGAATATTCTTTACGGCCGACATTTGTTCTGCACCGTCAAATTACGTCAGACGCGCAATTGGTCGCCTTATTCTGTCCCCGACTATATTATGCCAAGTCCTTAGTCGGTGGCTTTTGAAGTGATTCTTCAAGCAACAGTCACCTGAAGAACCATTTCAAGAGCCATTGCCTCAAGTAAATGACTTGAGATTTATCCTAATACTTGGCAGCACACATATATTGCATGACAGCTATTGCACTTATGACCTTGTAGCATTCACTTGACAATATGTGATGTGATCTGGGAAAACCCGCCACATGTCGCACAGGACAGATTTGATAAAAATACAGAAAAAAGCTTAAAATCTGTTATATTGTACTTTATTTTTGTCAGATTGTATAAGGCGTAGCTTTTGACGTATTAAAGAAGAAAGTAGTAAACAGTTATGGAAACTTAATATTTCAAACTCTGTAGTGATAGTAAAAACTCAAAATATAAATTCCCCACCATGTGGCGGGTTTTACCAGATCGCATTGCATCCCCAGGGTTATAGCTAGGCTACTCTGAGTGCCTTGGACAAACCATGAGTTTATTTGCCAATTATTTGCCAATTTTTCATTTCACTGAAATTAAGTGCCAGTCGGCAACCTCCCAAATGACCTTCTGTTCCAGTCGGTGGGAGCAAGTGGCCGACCGCCACCGGCCGGCGTAGCTATATCCCTGACTCTCCCAATGACCAATTTCATCATTAATCTTTGGCCTTTGTCCAATCCTACTATATCTGCAAACCATTCATAATGATCATCTCATCTGTTCCATCACATTATGACATATTTGAACATTATAAAAATATTGTTTACATTACGACATGTAAATTTGAAAAAATCAGCCTCATAAATAACAACAGTTAAAAAAACTTAGATAACGTAAAGCTTACCAGCACAAGCCTACTTCATTGTGGCATGATCAATATATATATACAAGAAATAAAACATTACAATCAAGATGCAATACAATGCAGTAGGTGAACTTATCACCAAATAAAATCATAAAATCAAATACGTCACTATGTGATCCCAACTGACAAACTCATTCTCACATGCCAGACCCAATTTCAAACCATAACTTAATATCTTTTCTTACACAAAGGATCCACCTAGCGCACTTCACTTTTCATGACCTACTGTTTTTCCGTTTTAATGGCGGCACCTTCCAGACCTCATAAAACACCCACCTGTCGTACAGAAAGAAGACAATGTTCAGTAAAGGAAAATTCTCCAATATTCAAATTACTTAATTAACACCTTGATGAGTTTCTTTCCCTCATGTGCATTACTTTACCTTTTTGTGACCCCCATCTCTGAGGTCCAACACCTGTTGTACCAATGAATAAACAAAGGAAGAAAGAATTCCTACAAGTGGTTCCTCCTATTTGTGAAACATTTTTTGACCTTTGCTTTCTGCTAGTAAATTTTAGACTTGGTCATGTCATGTCTGAAATGATGAGTGTGTTGAGTGCAGGATGAAGCACAATGGTTAAAAGGGGATGACCCATTTCAATTACAAAGTTTTCATCTTGAATGAGCTTATAGTAGAGTAGATATGTGCACGAATTGTGCACTTGGTGATAAAAGCATGAAATTTGGCACACAGTTTGGGCATGATCTGAGAAGAATTTTTGGCTATAGGGGCATCGCATATTTTTCGTGTAACAAAAATGGCGGCCATTTTCCAAAATGGCTGCTATTTCTGGTAATTTAGCTCTTTTGATGGACTAAATGTGTTTTGTTTGGTTGTTTTGGGCTACCAAAACATGTTTGCAGCCCAGAGCAATGCCTAAAATAGAAATTTATTTATAGGTAACTATTCTGTAACAGAAATGGTGGCCATTTTCCAAAATGGCGTTCTTTTTCCAAAATGGCTGCCAGTTCCCTTATTTTACCAATTTACATCGACTGAATATGCAATTTTTTTCTACCAAAGCATATTTTTATCACGCAGCAATGCAAAAATAAAACCTGTAAATAGGCAATCAATACCAATTTGTTTGATGTCACTAAGTGCAGACATTCATGTTACACAGCAATGCCAAATACAACCTGTAAATAGGCAATTAATACAAGTGGCAGACATTTAAAATAGTCACCATTGCTTGTTTTATCTTTGTTTTGCAGACTGAATAAACTCAAAACATATTTAAGAATGGATTTTGTTAGTTTTGTTTGATAACAAAAGATTGTGAACATTTCCAAAATGGGAGGAGGCTTTTATGTTATGGTATGGTCTAATGATACGAGCATACACTATTGCACAAGCACAGGTATACCCGTGAAAGGGCTGCTATACATGAAAACAATGGCAGGCAATTATTCTCTTTACCAGTGTTTTGCATAAATCCTATGCACTGAGTATGAGTCCCTTGTTGCCAGTGGTTACGATCTTATCCATTATTATTATTAATCATGTGCAATTAGGTATATTGCCAGAAATGTATTGCTAATGCCAACAGCATTGACTATTTTGTTGTAAAGCACCAATGGCGTGATATTTTACGCTGATTTCTGTATCGTACCCAAAGAGTAATCATATTCTTCAATAAGGGAGTTACCAAAATCTGCTAACTTCAGGTGCATACACACGTTTTGGTGTAATCAATCATGGCTACCCAGTGTTGCAAGGTCATCAGTGGCCGTGTCAATGTGGAACTCATTTTAAGATTGACAAACAGAGCAATCTTCTACTTTTGGCCGTAAAAGTCTACAACAAACAAGATTATTAGTCAAAAGCATGAATATCAGGTAATTTAATAAAATTGATTATCCTTCATGTTCTTTCCGTATTGCTGTGTATAACAATATCTTCATAAGTTTTGTGCTAGTTCATATTATTAATAATAATAACAATCTTGATATAGTAGCTTATAGTGCCTAATCTAGAGGCCTCTAGGCACGTCACATAGTTAAAAAGAAGTAATAATATCATTATCAATTTATCAAACGACAAATACAAATTCAATAGATAAACATCTATGTGAAAACAGCTGTTATACACCAATTACCAACTATTAGAATAACTTAAGACAATAATTTATTTAAGTAGACATTTCAAACATATACTGTGACCAATAGATAGAAGAGAAAGAAAACCCAGTTGTCTTCCTTACTAAGAACATATGGGGATACATCTGAATCATCAGCTGTTAGGATCTGTGTGTATGTACCCCACAGTGACATTGGTGAAATTTTGATCTTTCCTGGATTCAGATGCCTCAACCCTACCTAATCTGGTGAAAACAACTATCCTAGACAGCCGGAGTGGAGGAAGATAAAGAATAAGAAAGACAAAGAAAAAGTTCACAATATCAGTATTAATGAGCTGTGTGTTTAATTGGAAGCCAATGCAGTTGGTACTATGGTAGATATGTTATGTTCTTGACAACAGATTTTAAGGACAAAACGAGCAGCTGCATTTTGAACTCACTGAGCCTTGGTCACTTCTCTTTCTGGGAGACCATAGGGCAAGGAGCTGCAGGATCCAGCCTTGGTGTAAGTCATGGACCAATGCAATGGTGCATTTTTCATCAAGGTACTGTCAAAATTACCCAATTTTCCTTATCCAGTGTCAGGCAGCCTTGCATAAGTTGTTAACATGATTGTTCTTTCTTAGTGATGAGTCTAAGATGGCACCAAGGTTCTGTGCTTCAGCTTGCGGATGAAAAACTAAATTGCCAATGATGGATGGCTGAGAGTTACTAGTCGATCTGTAAAGAATGCGAACGAAATCACAACATTCTTTGTTGTCTTATAATAAATATCAGCTTGTTGGATTTACATCTTACATCAGGATCTGATGTCTGCAATGCATGATTCAATATTATTTATGGATGCATCACAATCCCAATGGTGGATAGATAGATAAAGCTGTCATCGGCGTAAATGACAGATTGAACACCATGGGCAGTAATGATATCCTGTAGTGGGGCAGAGAACAAGATGAAATCAATACATCCAGTAACATACCTTGAGGAACTCCACAATCTACCGCCACAGGATCTGATGAAGCAAATTTGATCGATCTAGATTGAGTTCGGTCATCTAGGTAGGAAAAGAAGCAACTTAATGCTTTTCCAGTTATTTGCTGTTTATGGTCAATAGTGTCAAAAGTGCCACTCAAGTCTAATAACACTAACACAGCCTCTTTTGTTTGTCAAGACCAATCATAACCATTCTGTGCCTGTAACAATGCAGTCTCCGCACTGTGAAATTGACGCTATGCTGACTGATTGGAACATGGAGATCATTATCGCTGAGATAAGTCTACAACTGATTTACTAATCTTTCAATCACCTTTCCAAGAAATGGATATAGGGCGATAATTTGAGAGGATGGTGGTGTCCGTGCTGGATTTCTTCAGCTGCGGGATCACAGATGAAATGCACGCTTGAGAGCTTGAGGAAATACATCGATCCAAGCAGGGAAAAGTTGTTAACTGATAACAGATCATCTAGGCATAGTTTTAAGAGACTGACAGTAGTAGATAATGTAGACTGTTATGCAGCTTCTTGATCTTGTAGTGGAAAAAATCTGCAAAAACTGTTAGCAAGATCTTTTGGACATTCATGGGTACGGAGTGTATGTTTCACTCTAGAAGTTAAATTGCTGATTACATGGAAAAGGTCACGTTGGTTACATTTAGTAATTGGTTGATATGATGTACTCAGTTCTTGGCTTAGAAAAGAAGTGAGTGTTTTCAAAACACTGATCCTTGTAAGCGTTCCTTTAATACTGTGAGCCCAGTCTGTGAAAACGCTCTGACGCTCCAGCCGAGGGTGTTCCTTCTCAATCTCAAAGGCATACAGGCTGCAATGAAGAGCTGCTTTCAAGCCTTTTCCTGTCATCTGACAGGAACCTACTGCAACCAAAACTTCGAGTTTTTCGGCAACAGTTCTAACTTTTGGAAGGGTTGTCCAGAAGATTTCCCAATACTCTTTTCCTTTCTAGTCCATCTTCATTCACTTGGACATGGAAGCTCAGAGATGATCATCATTTGAGCCACAGTAAACCGATCTTTGATAGGGGGGTCTCTTGATATGTTCAGTAAGTGCTGCCTTCATTGGAGAAAGAGCACATGAATATCATCAAGGACCACAAAGCACTCTAGTTTTTCTTTTTTTGTACAGCAATGGAGTTAGTAAAATTCTGCTAAATGCCATATTCTGCCTTGTTAGCTTTTAAGATGGTTGTGGGAAGACAGAATGTTGCACTCAAGTTGGATTCAACATGGATCACATTCAGTTTGAAAAAAAAAAAAAACATGCCTTTTAATGAAGTCTTGGCAACCACTTGGTAAGGTTTGCTTTGTTGAGTTTATTGGGGTAATTGGTATTACAAAATACATCTTCATTCAACATAAGAAGTAAGGATGATGAACATTTCTCTACACGGTAAACGATGCATACAGCGTGGGTTGTAAGTGAAAAATCAATGTTACCCTATTAACCGTATAGTGGTACTTTTAATTAAAACTACTATAAGGACACCCTGTGTGAAGGACTTTGTGACTCTATAGCCAATGTACAGGCTATAATAGAGTACTGAATGGCGGCCATCTTGAAAATGGCCCCACGTGTCATGCAACCAATTTGAAATGCTTAAAATAAAAAATTGTTTTCATTTATTGCATTATACATAGTATTTTGTGCAAATATGTAGAATAGCTGTTAATGGCGGCCATTTTGGAAAGTGGGCCGTCATTACTGGCATGGGATAAACCTGCAAGGCTATTCATCGAAAATCTTTTAAAACATCCAATGTGCATCAAATGCAATGCTTGAATTGCCTAAAAGCACTGTATTATCAAACTCAATAATCAATCTAGAGGACCAAATAGCACGTAATGGCAGCCATTTTGAAAAATGGACGCCATTTTAATCAGAGGACAAATCTGCGATGGCCCTATAGCTAAAAAGTCTTCTTTTGACATGCCCTAGATATGTGCCAAATTTCATGCTTTTATCACCACGTGACACAATTCCCCAAAACATTGCACATATCTACCTCTACTATAAATGCAGGAAGAAGTGATGGACTTTCTAAAACTATTGATTAAAGGGAAAAGTGGTCATGTGTCTTAGAAGTTATTTTTTATTTTAATATTAGTATTTATTTATTCACCATAATATTCCAAAGCAATAAAGAAAACCAAAATAACAAATTCCTATCATTTAGACGGAAAAACATAGCCTGGTCTTCACAATGAAATATAATATTATTACCTATCAACATGAGATTCACTCTCTCCTAAACTAAACAATTGAGCGAAAATATTAATAAGTGTCTTCAGCGCTCCTAACTCAGTAAAGTCTTTAATTAATTACACACATCATTATAATTTCTTTTTAACTCCCATAATATTGGCAGTTCGGTGCGCATATGCCGTACCATACAGTGAATGACCCTGACTTTACATAGTGACCGTGAATAATAACAATGAAAAATCAAAAGGAGAAGAGATTCAGATGTGCATTTTTCACCAAAACAAAATCTTATTATTCCGACAAAGCACCGAATATATTCCCAATCTCATTATGATAATTGACTAAATTAGTAATTTCAGGAAAAGGGGCAATAATTACACAATCATTCTAAGGGGCCGGGTGAACTCTCATAATTATTGCAGTTCGGTGCGGCATATGCCGTACCATCAGTGAATGACATGGAATTTACCATAGTACCGTGAATAAATTAACACTGAAAAATCAAAGCGGAGAAGAGATTTCACGATGGCATTTTTCACAAAACCAAAATCTACTTATTTCAAAATCAAACTAAATAAGTCCCAATCTCATTATTATAATGTACTAAAATTATAATTTCATTAAAAGTCTTACATAATTACACACACATTATATTTCCTTTAATCTTTCATAATTATTTGCAGTTCGGTTCGCATATGCCGTACATACAGTGAATGACCCTGACTTTACATAGTGACCGTGAATACATTAACAATTGAAAAATCAAAGAGGAAGAAGAGATTTCAAGATGTGCATTTTTCACAAAACAAATCTTATTTCGAAAACCACTAAATATAGTTCCCAATGCATGTATGATAATTTACTAAATTAGAATTCAGTCAAAAGTCGACATAATGTACACAAGTCATGTAGTGGTCCTTGAAAGTCGCCGAATTATTTGCAGTTCGGTGCGCTATCCAATCAGAATCCTCAATCAGAAAAAATTGATGTCCTAGCGCCAAAATAACATTAAAAAATGTTAACGGCGCGTCAGCTCAAGAAAGTACTGCTGAAGGCCTCCTGAAATAGATGGCTTTTCAGGAGCTTCTTAAATGTTCAAAAGTACAATTTTTAATATGGCCAGGTATTCTATGCATAATTTGGGCGGAGCATAGGCAGCAAAAGAACGGTCACCAAAAGAAACACCCGAGTTCTTAGGGATAAACAAGAAAAGTAACTCGGAGGGATGATGATCTAAGCTG